>BQNB010036763.1:5547-40410 GCA_026074375.1 Tanacetum coccineum | reverse complement strand
TTCTTACAAATAGAAAAGTTTTGTCGAACAAGAGTTTGATTTCCATATAAGGTCATTGTTACAAGTGGCAAATAGGCAGATTTGGGTGATAGTTCAAGACATATTGCAGAGCTAATTGAGTCACTATAACTGTACTCGATTGGGTCAGACGATTGTAATACGTTGTTAAGTAAAATTATTTGATTAAAAGAAAAAGATTAAGGGTGAGATAGTAGGTTATATTTGGATATGAAGTGAGCCTAGAAATCTATCTATATAGCGTTTAGTGGTTTGGCTACCGTAACCATAATTTTATCATTTGATAATGTGTTTTGTGGCTTATACACTAATGATTTAAAATCATTATTAGTTAGATGCAAAAATACATAAGTTAAAAACATCTAATTAGTCTAATTTTTAACTAGGACATGGTGACTAAATCTGTGCACACATGCATGCTCTAATTGTATCATACCCAGTTGTATGGTCATAGACATATCTAAAAGTCACTTTTAGACAATTATGTTAAGCTTTTTACACTTTTTTTGTAATAAACATACATGCACTAATTGCGTTATACTAGGTTGTATAGACATTTCTAAAACTCACTTTAAGACAATTACGCTAAGCTTTTTATACTATTTTGTAATAGAATAAAGAAATGATGCAATGTGCTTCGAGTGTATAGTTGTTTGTATCATTCCATTCAAATTGCACTTTATTATAAATAGATTGTCCATTTAACATATTTATAATAAACACTTACCTTTGAGCTTCGAAACAAAAGACATAGGTTACTAACTTAAAATCAACTCCCAAAATGCCCGGCCTTCAAATATAAACATTATCTTTCATATGTACCTCATTAATAATGCAAAGGTTGAAAAGGTAGAATTAAATCATGTTTGGGAAACTATCTGATTCGACCAACTTTTACGGCTACCTGAAACAATAGTCTATCTTTCATATGTAACTCATTAATAATGCAAAAGTTTAAAAAGGAAGAAATAAATCATGTTTTGGAAACTATGTGATTCGACCGACTTTTACTGCTACATGAAACTATTGTTTGTACATGTCCTAACCTGCCAATTTTTCCACCTTTAAGATATCATTTTTTGTTCCAAGTACAAGCAAAAAAAACCTAACTAATGAAGACCTTTTTTAATAGTGGATGCCATTGGAGGAATATGCGGCTCGACTTTTAGCTCAACAACAAGGTTTAAGGACGTACATCGCTGAGTTATGCATAGCGAAAGTAGATACGGACTACTCTGTATTTTCTCCAACCCGTGTAACATCAGACGCCGATGATAACCCAAGTTATTTGATCTTTTTATATTCACCAGCGAGTCTTGGACTTTTCTGTAATTATTCTTGAACGTGCCGAGGAAGGGTACACTCAACATTTGGCTTTTAGTTTACCTTTTGTTAATCATATTGCAAATTAAATATAATCCTTGACCCCCTTTTTTATCTCATCATCAGGTCCGTGATAAAAATCTCGATGATGAAGTCGAGGCCAAGAGGAAAGGTTATGTAAGTTTACATGTTTAAAATCACCCCTCTTGAAAATACGTACTTGATATCTTCTTAGGAATTTGGATTCCGTCTATGCCCTGCTTTTATTCGTTCTTCCGTATATTAATCATCAGGATGACGAGCATCACGTGTTGAATATTTTCCACTTCCATAATGACTCTTTAGAGCCCGTGTGCAAACTAAAGAAGGTATTAGTTTCTTTCTCTTCTTACCTTTTGTAGTACTTTTGTATATAAATTCACTTCATTCACGCTTCGAAGTAAGTATGTCAAAAAGATGGCATTTGCATTTTATTCAGTTTTGTTAGCATACTAGACTAAATGATTATTGTTGAGCTGAGGCTTGAACTATTTACTCAATATTCTTATGCAGGTGTATATGATTAAGGTATTTTATGAAGGGTATTCAACCTTTGAAGCGAATCCGTTTGTGGCGATAGATGTTTTGGGATCCATGGTGCATGTTCTTATGCTTGACACATTGTCAAAAAGATGGCCAGTGAACCTGTCGAGTGGTTTTCTAACCACAAGGAAATGGAAAATCTGGCTAATTGTGCGGCTGTTTAGTGAACAACTACAGTGAACTAAAGCTTTTAAAGGCTCGCGTAAAGCATTGCTGCATCAGATAGAGCATTCGATCAGCGGATTTAGTTACAATTGAGGGGTGGTTGACTATACTTTTGGAACTAATGTAACACTCAACGCTACCCTTTTTAACACGTACAAAAACTGACCCATTACAACCTTGGCCAATTTGCCGTATTCATTTCGGCACCCGTATAGGATATTATTGTGTTTAAAACTTTATTCATAAACTTTAGTTTCGTTTTTTATATCAATTCTTATGTGACAAATTGGTTTGTGTCCGGATTGGTAACTTGATCAAACACTTTTACTTATACAAACCGCGCCGCTGCGAAACGCGGGTATCCAAACCTTGTTATATTTAGCTTATAACTTCATCAAATTAATGTTACATCATAAGGAGCCCTCTAATTATATGATTTTATATAATATATATGTTACATCAAAAGGAGTTTATTCGCAGGTAACCTTACATTGTGTCGATCTATTATTGTCACCATTTACATTCGATTTAAGAATATAGAACCATATAATTAAAACAATGTTCTATGTCTTGACTTTTTAGGTTACTTGGTCTCCAACTTGACATTATGAGCCTACTAATTACAAAACAATCTTTTTTTTAAATAGTCCGAAGTCAGTGTAGGTGAACCTTCGTGACCACAAAAAGATTGATTAGCTTTATATACACTTAACTAATGTCTCGATTATCTTATAATTTAAATAGACGCAAACATTTGAACTTAAACATAATAAGTTTCGCGTTGTAATGACGAAATACATGTTTCTACTAAACACATTTTGACTTGTTACGCAACATGCGATATAGAAACAAGTTTCTAACTTGTGCTTATAGACATCGATAATAAGTATACAAAATGCTAAAATTCATAAATATTTATTCGGAATCCTAAGTAAAAATATATCTAACAATCCCATATAAGCATACCTGCATGGTCGTTTTCGGCCACGTGATCGGATATATAATCCCAAAACCCACCGATATCCGCCACGGGCCACGACGGATACACCCATCGATCAAATGAGTCCACCAGGATTTCAGTTGATGCATCGGGTGAGTTCAAACACCCTTCTAAACTCGGTAACTCAATAATTTCACCAAGTTCCTCGGCCTCATTTGAGTCGGCTAACAATGGTTGTGATGGCGGCGTAGGTACGATGTCCGACATTGTGGCGGCTTTCGCAGCGGCTTCTTGAATGTCACGTGGTGATAGTGAGACTGGACGAGGTAACAAGTCTTTGAGTTTGGGGAAATTAAGAATTGCGGACTTACCTGTTAAGTAATGAGAAGCTTTTGATCAAATGGTTGCACGTTTAAATCGTAACATTTAAAATAAATTTGTTGTATATATGTTATGAGATAGTTACTTGTCATTTAAATTTAAAACAAGATGGTCAAGCTGCTATTTTTGTACTATACCTTGCATGTTAGTAACTAGATTCTTTTTGACGTACAATTTTGTTTAGCAATCAAATAAGATGTTATATACAAACTAATAAGTCGAGAACAAAGTATTATTGTTCTCGAATTATTAGTTTCTTACACAATTTTAGAAACATAAGTTTCTTAAACAATCCATACATAATAATGTACATTACCTTTGATCGACAAGGCAGCTACATCATGAGCTCTGGCGGCCATCTCAGGAGTCGAAAACGTTCCAAGCCAAATGCGTGATTTCTTTCTAGGTTGTCTAATTTCTGACACCCATTTCCCCCAACTCCTCATTCGAGGATATTCGTGCATTGCACCAGACTTGTTTTTTTTTGAAAAATCGAATTTTTACTTATGTGAATTAAAATTATGTTATTTAGGTATTTAAAGAGTACAACTTAATATGACCAAATATATTAAACTTGCATTAAAATATATTTAATTTTGTTCATAATCTCATATTCTCATTTATAGTAAGTTGGCAACTTACAAAAGCCATCGTCTAGTCATCTACACTTATAGATAATGAGTTTGAGCTTTATGAAAATAAATCTAAATGAGTGATCATAATTACAAACACCACTTTTATTTTGATTTAGTAATAACTTATAAGATGTTACGATTGATTCTTTTATTTAATAGTAAGTTTTCATGCGTCTCATTTTCGTTCGTTTTGATGATTCCTATGGAGACACCATTAGATATAGACATAATAACGGCTTTATAAAAAATCTCATGTGATTCAAAGTTATGCACAAGTCCAAACAAACCATGTTTTTTGTGTGTAATTGCAAACGATAAAAACGAGCTCTTGTATATTTCTTCTATAACAGATAAATATTTAAAGAGAACTGTTGACATGTTGAATTGTTCATCCATAAAAAAACTAAAACACATTTTGTTCTTATTGAATTATAATTATAAACATATCTGTTTATTTTTAGAACATATGTGAAGAAATACAATTATTAAAGGCATGCATGTATGTTTTTAAAAGTTCTCGCACTTAAAATGGTGCTGAAAATAAAAACTTTCTTAAAGTTGTTAAAATGAGAACCAACCAAAATCTCACAAATGACACTCTCCTTAAAGTAAAATAAAAAACGTAATTAATTACAACTAAATTTGTAAAAGATATGACGGGTTTTCTTTTGGTAATTGACGTAAACTAAGTGATACATTTTTGTTCGACGTGTAATGTGTATCAAGTTTTGCTATTGTGTATTAAGTTTTTAGTGGTTGATGTGAATTATGTGTATCATTTTCTGTACAAGAAAAAAGCTTTTTGAGACTTTGATGTATATGTATCAAATATTAACTTGTGTATCAGTAGTCCGTTACTCATGTATTAGTTGGTTATTGGTTGGTTTAATGTTAACTTGTATTAATATTTTATATTTAGGTGTATCATTGCTAAAATGGTTATGTATCGATGTTCTAATGGTATTTTAGATTAGTTCTTATTTTTACAACTTTAAAAAAGTTCTCACATTAACCCTCATATATATATATAGTCAAACTCCTAGTTATTTTGTTGGTCGTCTGGTCTCTAAAGCTTTAACCAACCGTTATTAAGAGCTTGTACCGACGTTGCATTAGCTTTCGTTTCCTGTAACATCAACATGTAAAATGAATATGTATGTTGTATCCTATAGATGGTTCATATTGAAAATTAAATGTGTAAAAACTTACATCATGGACAGCGTCACGTATGGCATATAAAATATTTTATCAATAAGAACTAATCAGAAACAATAATCAAATTCTCTTGCAACCCGCAAAAAGTTTAATACTCATGTTTCGAAATAAAAATTCTTGAAACATGTTCTTTGGTATAAAAGTTTAATACACTCATTAAAGTGATTGATCAATATCAATATAAAGATGGTTAAGATTACTTACCGTTGCTGGTTTTGGAATGAATGTTTAATCGTGCCTCCTGGAATGTAGAGACTGCATCAGCCATCCTTTTTTCAACCTTTTCGATATTTGAATCATTTTCGCCTATTTTTGCTTCTTTTTGTTTCACCAAAGCAAGTAGTTCTTGTAGTTCCAATGTCAATCAATGGGTTATTTATACATGGTATAAGCACTTTTTAATGCAAAAGAAATTAGATTGCAAAGAAAATAAAGGGATTCAAATACGTTTTTGGTATATTAAGTAAGACTATATTAATGTTAATAAATTCATGCAATAAGTTGGCAGGGATATCAAAGAGGCTAAAAAATAGTAGTATAAAGATCTATGATTTAAACCAAGTTAATCACCATTACTCACCCAGAACTAAAATTACACAGCCTTAATGAATTTTTATAAAGGACTTGAATCATTAAGACTCCCCATTTATTATAGGGACTGAATCTTTAATAATATATATGATGTATTATACATTAATATATTTACTAAAAGGCAGTAATCGTAAGTCATGTACTTTGGGAAATGTGTGGGAAAAAAATAATAATATCAAACTGTAAGAAAATAGTCACTAGGGTTAGCGGTGCATTGTAAAGTTGGTCTTTAAGAATTAACTTTGTGGCGGAACGATAATCCAGGGACTATTTTCGTAAAAAAATTCGTAAACAATTTATGGAAATAGTCCTTAGGGTTATCGGTCTGTTTCAAAGTTAGTTCCTCAAGCTCGGCAGAAATAGTCCTTAGGGTTATCAGTCCGTTTCCAAATTAGTTCCTCACGCTCCGCGACGAAGCGCAGGTTAAAAACGTCATTATTTGATATGATATGGATGAAACTTTTCTCAAAGTATATTATTACTAGTTTACTGATTCGGATAATGTAGTATAAAAATAAAGACAACTAATAAAGGAGCGGAACTATGGGGTTTTTGAAGGTTCATGAGAACCTGATGGATATTTGCCATTCAGTATAAATTTTCGTAAAAATATCGATTTCTCATAAATGATTTGTATCATGTATGTATAAATACATGTCTTAATTCCTTTATACTTCTAAAAACTTTTGTGCATTTTATGATTTAGAAATCTGAGTCCGCCCTGCTAATATAGTAATTAACATATGATCATGCACTTTAGGATGAGTACCAATCATATGAGTTAAAAAAGTTATTTGTTATTAGCAGATAATAAAATGAAATTATGTTTCAATCATTATATAAACTTAACAAAAGGTGGGCGTCGGGTGCATTCCGGGTGTATTAAATGTTTTCCAACCCGCCCCGAACCGGCTAATATCCATCTCGAACCGCTGACCCGACTGCCGTTTTGATACACGTATGTCATATGTGTCTATTTCTATCTTTGTCTTTGATGTTAAAGAAACACCTACACCAAACACATACGTTTCTCTCTTTCTCTTTGATGTTAACGAAAAACACAAATCAAATACATGCGATGGAGCTTCGATTCTCTCTCTAATCAATCTCATTTCATCGTTTTCTTCTATGGTATTCGATCTTCATTGGTACAATTCTAAAGACAGAATCTTGTTAATCATTAACAAAGTCATAAAAATATTTTTTAAAAACAATGAGAAAGGGGAACAACAATGGACACAAGATACAACAAGCTTAGAGTCTTTGACAGTTAGAACGCCTTTTGATCCAGGACATCTTGTTCAGATATTTCAGAACCAGGCGAAAGGAGTCAAATTATCGGACACTTGTGACTTTTTATGCGGTATGAACTCTTCGTGTTAGTGGCGAGGGTTTCACAATTATGAAGTCACCTTGGACAAAGGTACACCTTGGTCAATGGACTACCTAGATGACCCGAATTAATCCATGATGGACTCGTTGGCTCTTTGGTGTGTGATAAGGTCATTTTTTTTTTTTTTTTTTTTTTTTTTTTTTACTTATTACTTGCAGATCTGGTGACCTCCTTTACACAGGATTTGACAGCAAAAATATACGTGTTACGGCAAAACCTAAATGTATTTTCCGCTTTTAAATCCAGGAGTGGATTAGTGAAGGCTGTATTATATCAGAGAAAAAAATTTACAAGACATCTAAGACGGGAAGTTGGGTGTGGAAAGCGAGTTCTATAACACCCGCGCCGTTAATAGCCAGCTAGCCTCATTCCCTTTTATTTTCCATTATTTAAAGTGTTATGTGAGGACCAAAGGATTATGTCGAGGTGAAAAGGAAAACATACTGCTGTTTAGATTAAAACATTGTGATGCGTGATCGTGCCTTAGTATGACCAAGAATGTGACTCTTACTAGTTTTCATTGTGAAACAAGATCTAAAGAGAACCTTTTGATAAATATGTGTTGGTGATGATTAAATGATAGGCTGGATGAGAGTGATGAAGAATGGAGAAACTGGTTTTTTAAAAGAGACAGAAGATAAGGGTTATGTTTGTCGTTTTATGTTATATGACGTGGACTAGATATATTAGATTTGGCATTAAAGAAAATAATAATTAATGACGTGGATATATAGTCGGTCATATTGTCACAAAACAAACAAGTTTGTTGGTCTAGTAAGGACGAAATATATTTCATTGTTCATGTCGGGGACATTTATGAAGTTCGTGGGTAGTATTCGACCTTATACCCATATTAAAATGAAATTATGTTTCAATCATTATATAAACTTAACAAAAGGTGGGCGTCGGGTGCATTCCTGGGTGCTTTTAAATGCTTTCCGACCGCCCCGACGGCTAATATCTGTTTCTCTCTTTGGTCTTGATGTTAAAGAAACACCTACACCAAACACATACGTTTCTCTCTTTCTCTTTGATGTTAACGAAAAACACAAATCAAATACATACGATTGGTAGATTCGATTCTTCTCTCTCTTATCAATCCTTTCTCTTTTTCTCTCTCTCTTCTCTCTCTCTCTCTCGTGTGTGTTTTTAACGATCCTTTGTGATTTTGTTCGTTGTTGGGTTGTCCACGGTTGTTGAGTCGTTTATTTTCTGGTGTCGATTCCTCTTCGTTTCTGATAAGTTCAGTTTCTTGAATGATATGTGTTTTGGTTTTAGTTTTTGTCTATGATATGTAATGATGGGCGTTGTGTTCTTCATTGGTATGATTACATAGGACGTTTTCTAGTCGGTCTGGGGTTAGTAAATTTTTTATTTTGAGTAGTTTTTTGTCAATCTATTCTATTAATTATGGTTAGGGTTACCGGGTTGGGGTTTGTGGTTCCTTTTTTGGTGATTGTTGGGGTTTTTTGTGTGTAAAATCGATTGTTAGGGCTTATTTCTTGAATCGCCTGGCTTTCTTTCTTTTTGTTAGTTGTTATAATGATATGCAATGTTGTTGTTTTGGTTGTGATAAAGTGAAAGGATGGTAGAGTGTGAGACTGGCTCGCCTCAGCAACCTCCACAAGTGTGTTTTTTGTGATTGTTTGGGTTTTTGTGTGTAAAACCGATTGCTGAGGCTTATTTGATTGAAATCCTAGATTTCCCACTTTTTGTTTTAGCTGTTATTAATGATTATGCAACCGTTTGTCTTTTTGGGATGTGAAAAGTGGAAGGTGGTAGAGTGCGAGACTGCTCGCATTAGCAAAACTTCTACGAGTGTAGTCTTTTAAAGGCTCTGATGGTGTGGTTGTCTGAGATTTGCTAAAACTGGCTGATTGAATTGGGGATGCGTTTTAAGAATTCTATTGACATTTGAGGTCATCTTCATATGGCAGGGGCAACTTATTGACGTTGAGCCATCACTTATTGATCTTTGTTTTATTAGAAGGATGGTTTTAGAGTGTGAGATTCGATCACCTCAGCAACCGCGACGTGCGCATTCCTATATAAAGCTCTAATGTTACGTTGCGCGCTATTATATGTATGAATTCTGTAGACATATTGAGTTGGTTTTATTGGTTAGGGTCTTTTTTTAGCTTAAATGTGGGCTTATGTTTTTTTTATACAAAGTGGTAAGGATTTTTCATCTACACAGTTGACATTTAGAAGTAGACTTCTTAATGTCAAGACCGCGTTGGAGTGATAAACCTTATCATGTAGTTGGCCATTACACTGTCCTTCCCAACTATTCTGGTGTAGGGTTCCGTACGTGAAGTTTGATGAAATGTGCTTTTTTATGATCCTGGAGGGTTTCTGAATAAGTATATACCAGTCGTATGGTTTGGCAACATGGAAGGTATTTAAACAAATGCAATCGTTGTTCGCAATCATGTTGTTGTGTATAAATACTGCTGATATCGAATGTCAACGGTGATGACAACTTTAACAGGTTTTTAAATTAGGGCTGTATATCATCCGTATCTTGGCGGGGCACAATGTTGGTTTGGCAGCCATGGTGGATGGCATCCAGTTTTCCAATTTTTCCACTTTGACGCCTTTAGCGTTGTTTATAGATTTCCTGTAGACAACAAAGGTCAGTCTCTTTTGCTGTATGCTTTCTCTAATGTTTTTAGGTCAGTCGGTTTTGCCGTAGGCTTTCTTTGATGTTTTCTTACATTACCTATTACTTATGGTTATGGAACATTTTGTAGATACATGAAACAATAACTCAGTATGGATATGTTCTTAGAAGGTTTCGTGATAAGTAGGAGCGGTCATTGGTTGCTTGGCTAGGCTACCTGTTTGGTACGCAGCCGTGATAGACCTTCATCCGAAACTCCTATCTGGGCCAAATACAACAGAGGTTAGTTACCTTAAGGTTGTTTTATTTGTTTGCTTTGCTACCAGTTATGAGGCGTCAGGGGAAACATATCTACATGCGTAGAAATATTTGAACTAGCACTTTGTCGGGTGCATTAATTGTCGATCCAACCCGCATCTGACCTACCTCCGGATTTATTACAGCTGACTCAAACACCTGTCGATAGCCAGACCCAGCTGTTTGTTTGTGTGGGGTTGTTCGTTTGTTTAATGTGTTCTCCTCTTTCTGCTAGTTTTTACGTCTGTTGGATTCCCCCAATTAGTATGAACCTTTGTTGCGTTGAATGCAAATTGTGCTTCACCCATTGGACAGTGGTTAGGGTCTTATATACACGTATTTTTGGTTCGTTTTAGTGGGTTGATGAGGTGTCATTTTATACACTTTTTCAGACTCATTTAACCCCCTAAATCATGCAAATATGCCCAGATTATGTGCTTAGTCGTTTGTTTTTGTGTTTTTAGCATTTGGATGTATTTTGGAGGAAATGCACGTGACTTGGTTCTCATTTTGGAGAAGAAGAAACAGACAAGACTACGACTTTATAACAAATCTCTTAAAGAAATAACGCATTCAGACGGTGGAGACGGCGTCGCTATTTCTTGCGACGGCGTTAGGTCTATAGGTATGATGGCTCAGGATCTCAAGACGGCGTCTGAAAGTATCCGCTCAAAAAGAAACCTAGAAATATTCCTCAAAACGACTGGTGTTATGAAATGTTGCGACGCGTATATACAAATCGTTTTAGTTTTTTTTTTTCAGTGTGTACTTCAGAGACGTAACCCTAACTTTAATAGTTCGAGTGTAGCCGCTTTTAGGTCATTTTTAGTGGTATTAAATCGTCAACACCCTGCAAGAGCAGAAACAAGGCTGTGACGTTAGATTACATCGCACAAGATACATAGATTTTACCATACAAAGATTTACATGAAATTGATTTACACTGTTTTAGAATACAACTTTAACATTGAAAAACTCAAGTCTTTTGGAGAAACATACTGATGGTGGAGTCTTTGATTTAATACCTTCCAATAATAACTGTTGCTCACACATGAACATGATACCGAGAACGGTCAACATAAAGTTGGTGAGCTACGTTCGTTTAATAATTAACCCATTTGATGTGCTATAGATTAAGTAGTGGACAATTGTGTAGTATGAAAGCAGAATGCATGCAATATTATTTGAATCAAACATATCAATCCCATGATATTTAGCATTTCCAATTTGAATCATGAGCATTTCGATAGATATAAAAAAAAAAACCATAGTATTTCAACAGAATCATAGTATTTCAATAAAATCATAGCATTCGAATCACACCAACCATTTCCAATGGTCTGAGCGCTTATTGTCCTTCGCACTTAAGGCCTACCGGCTGGAGCTAACATAGGTCGGCAAAATTGTCCTTGCATAGAAGTTCACATAGAGCTCATTGCACAAAATAGTCCTTCATGTATAGTCCACATACAAGTATTGGCACATAGGCATTGTCTAAGATATTAACAGTTCTTGCACAGTAGTGAAAATAGTTTGAAATAGATTTGAGTATCATTTTCTCTAAGGAAAATAGTTTCAAAAGTAGGGATACGAGAACTCACCTCAAATAAGATGTTAGTAGCTGAACTAGATGATCTCTAACTAAACACGCAACTAGTACCTGGCATGACCTTATTAGCAAGTTTACCTTAGTAATATTTTTATGAGGGACAACTCTTGTACAAGCGTTTGTATTTGAGTTTATAAGAGTGTTTGCATAGTTGTCATAAAAGATCTCGTATCATTGTTGTGTGGTGGTTAAGTATTTTGACTCCATGCACTTGGGTCAAAGTGCGATACTAACACGTAGTTGTTTAAAAAAGATTTAGAGTTCCATGACGGAGATAGAATGTTAAGAAAAATAAAGATGAACTCGATGAGAAGTGGTCATGAAAATAGTAATGACATTAAAGACATGAGACGTTTAATAGATAACGAGACGTACACGAAATGAGAGTTAGGTAATTAAGGAAATAAGAATTTAGATAATTAAGAATCATAGAACTAAGAATTAAAATAAATTAGGAATTTAAGATATGAGAATTAAAAATAAGTATTGGAAAAACCAAGAATTCAGACATGCTCGGCATTTTCCTATTTCCTCACGTTTAATTTGGTTAATTTAAAACATCTTGATATCAGTATTAACACTGTTTTAGACAACATAATTAGGTTGTTAGCTTTTTTTATCAAATCATATTTTTGTCTTTTAGTCGGGCATTTAAATATATAATATTATTGTTTATTCTGGTCTTTTGTTGAGTTTTTAAGACAGTTCGTGTCATGATTATAAGTATACATTTCAGTTTATTTAATGTGTTTAGGTAAAACCGTTTATCAATTACGAATTAATATTTAAATAGAACAGTGATTTCGTCCTTTTGCCGAATTATAAGAAAATGAGTTTTCCAATATTTTTCCCAAGTGTAAGCTATTTATAAAAATTTCGGCATGACCCGTTTGTTTATAAACGTTTTCCCAAGGTTTCAAACCTTATTTCAAACACTTTCCTTCAAAAGATCAATTCCTGACAAAATGTCAAAATCCGCGTTTACGTGATGTTTCGTCAAAATATACCTTCCTACGACTATTTTAGTCAACACTACTTATGTAAGCATAATTCGTTCCAAATCTGTTTTAAAAGTTTAAGTTCACATGTTTTTCATTAAATGGACCATAGATCCAATGTAAGCTCAATTTCACTAGTCACTATTTTAGTCCAAGTGTTTAATCCATTAGTCATTTTGAATTAAGTTCCAACTTAGTCTATTATTTATTGGGTCTTGAGGTCCAATATAAGTTTCATAGTTAGCCCGATTATATTATTTATACCTTATTGGGCTTTTCGGCCCAATAAGCCTACACATGTATTCTATAACCGAAATAAGCCCGAAAATAGTTTAATAAGCATTAGGATAAGATTATAAGCTCTTTGTTTGACAAAATATATTAGACCAATAAGTTGAAATATGCCACAGTGTCATTGGGCCTTGTTGGGCCGATTAACACACACAAGCCCAATAACAAATTTAAAAATAGAAATAGTCCAATAGCGAACCCAATAAGCTATCGATTAGCCAAATAAGCAATTTGGTATCATATTAAGCTAGGATATAAGTAGAAAATATAAGCCGGGACCAATAAGCCACAAAAAAAGCCATGGCTTATTTTGTTTTATTGGGCCGCGAGCCCAAATGGCATAAAAGGACCACGAATATGCTAGAAATAAGCCTAATAAGCTCTAATAAGCAAACGAATTCTTTAGAAATGAAAATAAGCTACACTTTAAGCTAGGTAATAAGCCGTAAAATAATAAGTCAAACCAATAAGACTAATAAGCCGTAGATTATTCCCTTATTAGGTCGTGACCTTAATAATCCCAAAACTAAGCTATAAAAAGCCCGAGTAAGTAAATAAGCTCAAAAAGCAAATAAGTATGAAATAAGCTACGAATAAGCACTTCGAAATAATCCAAAACTAGAATAAGCCAAAAGCACAAAACCCCTTTGGTTTCTCTTGTTGGACCGAGACCAAACATAGGCCCAAAAGGCTCGAAATAAGCTATGAATGGCTTATTTTTAAGCCGAAAGTAAAATAGGCTCTTTGACACTAAATAATATTTTTCCACCACAACCAAAATATTTAACTGACACTTTTCTTGTTCTTCCATTTTCCCATTTCAAAACTATACGCACCCTTTTGAGGGTTTTTCGTAAAATTTAAGTTTTAAATTTTTACAAACACATTGTACATCTAACATTAGAACATCATTTGGCTACCTAAAAGTACAAGGCATTTAAAGATTTTAAGAAACTTACAAAGTGGGGATTCAAGAAGGATTTTAAGCTCGAACAACAACCCAAACGTTGTTTTTATCAACCCAAGACTACTAGTATTTAACCCTTACGCGTTCTTGCTTCCGTGTTCTTGATCAAAATCAAAAAAATGTATTGTTTTTTTTTGGTTTTACGGTTCGTCCGGTCACAAAAAGAGGGAGGGAATAGAGAGTTTGTTGTTTGAGTTTTGATGTGATGAAATGAAAGGTGTAGTGTTTTTGAATTGGGGATGTAGACAAAGAAGGGGAAAATTGAGCTCCAATATTCTTGGGAGCATGTTTCCTTGTATGGTGGCCGATTATGTACTAGGGGAAAGGGAATCCTACATTTGTTTGTCTTGCCCCGGGATTGCATATCAAGTCTAGTTTTGAAAATAAACGAAACCCGAGAGTTCTTTAATTTAAGGATGTGTTTCAAACACGTTTTAGACCTCTTAGAATCGTCAAAAGAATTTGATTTAAAGTCATTGTTTTTCTTTAATGTATCAGACTCGATTTAAGTTTCGCGTAGTTATCGTTTCAGTAGTTCTAAGCGTGACCCGTTTTAAATTCGCGGTTTTAACAAACATTACCGAGAAATATGAAATAACTCATTTTAATAAGTTTATTAAAATGACCCAAAGTATTTAGACATGATTTAACTTATTGTCATGCCGGCACGCATTGGTGATGTTTTTCGCTGTGCGCGAGAAGACTTCCCGGTAAATGATTAAATGATATCGTAGACGTTTTGAATATAGAAATTTGAATCAAAAGTGACTCATTGTTATAGAAAATTTGATATTTGAGAGTCGGTTAAACCGTAACCGTTTAGCGTAAAAGAAGTCAACTTATGAGTTTTCTTATAGGAATTTGAACGAATAGTGGTATGTAGACTATACAACCATAGTATTTTTGAATACTAAGACCTGAAGATTACAAGTGATCATAGTCTAACCCCCTTAAAATATTTTCTCCTCGAAATTCAACTTTGAAGTTATCAGGTTGTTAGTGTAGGGGTTTTTTTTTAGCAAGATGTACTGACCTTTTCCTGTTCGCCTAGTTTCTCTTAAATTCGAAAGTTTCCATTGGTTTCTCTAAGGACTATGGTTGTAACTGTTGGCTGAATAATTTTCAGAAGTGATAAAAGGTTTTCATCGAAGGCGTTGTGGATTTTCCATTATTTTACAGTTCGTTAGTTTCCTAGAGATTCTAAAATGCGAGATCTCAGTCGGGTGTTCTAATGTGATATAGTTTCACGTCGCGACCGAGAAATGTTCTAAGGAAATCCTATAATGTTTTGCTCTCAAGCGTCCTGTTGGTTTTTTTTTAGGTCTATAGGAGATATATGTCTAGTACGTCACAACCCTAAATTTGATGAACTTATAATTTACTTTATTGGTCACCATTTTATAATTTGATGAAAATTTTCAATTTTGAATAGTTAAGGATCTATTCACCTATGTTTTCATGTTTTAGATTCCTATACAGATCTTAAGGGTTTCCTTCATTTTAGAAACAGTAACGAGGTCAAGTTGTCGTTTACGAACTTATCTTAGGCATGTCGGTCTGATTCCTGAATAGTCGAAATGGAGAGAAGTAAAAATGAGTATAAGATCATGAGGAGTGGTGAACCTTATCGAAAATGAGTAATGAATCATATTATGAGTAGGTAGAGGTGATTGATATTAATAAGCAAAATCGCGACAAGTTTAAAGACTATTGATCCATAGGTTTCGTACAAAATTTCCTATTGCTAAAGAAAAGAACTATGACTTCAAAATGAGCCTACTACTGACTGAAGCTACTCAGTTCAGATCTACCACTAACTGAAGCTACTCAGTTTAGTAAGAGTACTGCTGGGGTCCTAGCTATGTTGTTCTGATCTACTCACTAACGGTCAAACCTCTGCTGAGTGCTGTGATACGATCCCTCTCAGCTCCAGATCTCATGCGATTCGCAGTGTGCTACATCCTCAAGTCATGTAATCTCTCTCTGGGCATCATACTAGCCCTGCCACAGAGCTGCTCTTTGGGCGTCCGAGTGTCCTGCCCAGGCCTCAAGGGCCAAAACTGGTCGCCATAAGGCACCAAAAGTAATCGTAGCCAGATTTTTTCCCGTTTTTTTTGGGGGGGGGGGGGCCCCCCCCTTTTTCAAGGCTCTTAAGCCTGATGAAAACATATGAATGAATTCATGTCTAATTCTCCTGATCTAGCCAAAAAAACTCGAATAAAGTCGGACCTCATACCCCTCCAAAAGGGTAGGTGGCATTGCATTAAACGCTGGGTGTGGTAATGAAGTCATACCCTCATGAAGTCTAGCTGTGCCTCCTAACTCAAGCTAATAACCCTCATTTACTGGTCTGGACTGATACTGGCGTAGCTACTGGTGAAGGTAGGATCGGTGCCTCTGAAAGGGGCTTTGGGGACCACCTAGGCGATGATGGTATCTAAACTGGTGAAGATAGGGTCTGAACTGGTGAATGGACTGGAGGCATCTCGCACTCAATGTCCATATAGATTATGCCATCCTCAGGGTCCTCCCATGTAATACGAATATATAACATAGGCGTGGGAGTCTCATCTGCTATCTGCTAGTCTAGGTGGGACCTGGAACTCTATCATTCTCATAAAGTACTAGGGCGCAGGCTCATTCTGCTCTAAGGGAAACAACGTCTAGCCGCCCCGTATCAAAACCTCAAAAGACTCATCCGGGGGTATCTATAAACCGGGACTGTCTGCTGTTGCTGGTCCTCGAATGCAGCCTTTCACTCATTGAGCTGGGGAAACCCTTATTGTCCATCTAAATCCTTACTCTTTCGAATGATGCCCTCGGCCTCTAACTCATCTCCCTTAGTCTCAATGGGTGATATTATCGGCTCAAAAGTGCCCTAGTACCTCTTCCGTGAAGGAAGGGTCAGAGATGACGCTAGGGATGCTCATGACGAAGGGGTCTTATAAGAGGATCTGTACCTCTTACGGAATGATGATGGTGATAGGGTCATCGCCTCTGTCACTCTGGCTGAGATGCCAGGTGACAGTGGTGGGATGCATACGCTACGGCTTCTATGCAGGTACTATGTATTAGAAAGCTCTAGAAGGTGTAAGGGTGAGTGATGTTGACGTAGGTAGATGGATTATTATGAGATAGTGGTTGAAGTGAAGTCTGATGGTGGCAGTGTGGAGTGTGGTGAGGTGACCTAGTCTCTGAATGTTTAGAAGCATCTGACTCCTAGTCGCTAAGAGGGGTAGTAGGTGTGTAGTCAGGTGAAGAGATAGGTGCTGATGATATGGGTAGTGACTGAGGCTCATCGGTCTCTATGCGATCCTCAATATGTTCGGACTCAGTGTCTGTAATGGTGGATGTGTAAGCCTGTCTCACTAACATGTATGGGTCATCATGAAATGGAGTAGGTACTAAGAGCTAGGGCTCCACCTGCGGAGGTGATGAAATAGTCTCTGTGGCTGTGTGGGTGGGATTACATGAATTGTGTTGACACGGTAGGTGTATAAGTAATCTCATATAAATTAGATTAATCGAAAATTACCAGCATAGATTTGCTTTACTATATAGTATTAGTAGGAAATTATAATAGTACTTTTATAGCGCTATATATATATATATTATATATAATATATATATAGAAGTCATGCATAGCAGCTGGAAAAACGAGCTCAATGGGCATATAGAAATAGGGGAAAGCTTCAAGGCGTCACGTACTAAATCATGCCAATATGCCCATATTATGTGCTTAATCATTTGTTTTTGTGTTTTTAGCATTTGGATGGCTTTTGGAGAAAATAGACGTGACTTTGGCTCATTTGGAGAAGAAACGGACAAGACTACGACTCTACACCAAATCTCTTGAAGAAATATGCATTTAGACGGTGGAGACGGTGTCGCGATTTCTTGCGACGGCGTCAGATCATATAAGAGACGGCGTCAGGAAATTCTGGACGACGTCTGAAAATAGCCACCTCAAAAGAAACCCTAGAGGCTTCATCGAAGCGACGGCGTCAGAAATGTTGCGACTTTTGGGAGACGAACCCTAACTTTAGTAGTTTGAGTGTAGCAGCTTTTAGGCCATTTTTAGGGTATTAAAACTGTCACACCCTGCTAAGAGCAGAAACAAAGGATGTGACGTTATGATTACATCGCACAAGATACAAGATTATACCATACAAGATTTACATGAAATTAGATTTACACTGTTTTAGAATACAATCTTAACAATTGAAAAACTCAAGTCTTTTGGAAAACATCCTGATGGTGGAGGTCTTTGATTTTACATACCTTCCAATAATAACTGTTGATCACACATGAAAATGATACCCGAAAGGTCAACATAAAGTTGGTGAGCTCGTAGGTTTAAAATTAAACCCAATTGATGTGCTATAGATTAAGTAGTGGACAATTGTGTAGTATGAAAGCAGAATGCATGCAATATTATTTGAATCCAACATATCAATCCCATGCTATTTAGCATTTCAATAGAATCATAGCATTTCGATAGAATCATAGTATTTCAATAGAATCATAGCATTTGAATCACACCAACCATTTCTAATGGTTTGAGCGCTTATTGTCCTCCGCACCTAAGGCCTACCAGCTAGAGCTAACATAGGTCGGCAAAATTGTCCTTGCATAGAAGTTCACATAGAACTCATGCACAAATAGTCCTCATGTCATTCACACAGCAGTCATAGGCATATAGCATTGTCCAAAGAAATAGAAGTTTTGCACAGTAGTGAAAATAGTTTGAAATAGATTTGAGTATCATTTTCCCCTAACAGAAAAGAGTTAAAAAGTGAGGCTACGAGAACTCACCTCAAATAAGATGATAGTAGTTAAACTAAATGATCTCTAACTAAATGTGCAACGATACCCGGCCATGACCTATTAGCAAGTTCTACCTAAGTAATATGTTTTATGTCATACCCCGACAATGGCAGAAACTCGGGAATGCAACATAATGATCAATCATAACCCAAGATACAATATAGAGAAAACTACAATGCATAAACTTCAAGTGTTACGAAGACCATCAACCTCGAACAAACCTCAAGTGATGTCCTAAATCATAACTAAATCCATAATCTCTTACAATTTCAATTTCCCACTCAGGGTCCAAATCCAAACTTAAACTAAAACTTCCAAATACTAAGAACCAAACAAATAAACAAGTAAAAGCTTCACATGAAAAATCCACACGGGATACTACTAAGCCTGCTATCACATATCACCAAACTACTCATCTTTCACTTCACCTGAAAATGATACTTGAAAACGTCAACAATAATGTTGGTGAGCTCGTAGGTTTGACTTCAAACCAAAAGCTATGCCAATATCTCAAAATAGTGGAAAATAGTGCAATCTGACAGTGAATATATGCAAATCACCTATAACTTAGCATCCTCGCTAATCATGTAACACGACCTAGCATTCCCGCTAGTCGATCACCATGCCCTAGCATCCCCGCTAGTCAAGAAAACAACATATACCAATGCTCTTGGGGTCGCAACTCTGATATGTCATTTACACACCTAAAGGGCCTACCAGCTGGAGCACTATATTAGGGCAGGACCACACTAAACATGTCAAATCCTTGCCAATCACCCTTGCCAAGCATCGCAATGCATGCAAGTAAAATCACAACCCTTGACATGCTAAACAAAGTACATACAAGTCAAATCACATCAAATATATTCACATAGCAATCATAAGTACATAATTGTCCCAAAAACAAAACCACGTTTCGCACAGTTCAGAAAAAATAGTTCAAAACATATTTGAGTATCATTTTCCCTCAACGGAAAAACAGCAGAAAAAGGGGCTACGAGAACTCACCTCAAGTAAGCCTTTAGCAACCAAATATCAATCACGCAAGAAAAAGCAACGACGTCTGCACACGACCTAGTCTAGTTAATGTCTCATTTTAATCATTCATTTCCAAAACAGTTTTCACGTTTGATGCATAGAAGTTAGATGCGTTGTACGATTATTTTAAACATTTAAGTGGTGTGATGGTTGACAACTTAACTCCAAAGATACCATATCGAACCCATATCTTAGTACAATATACTTATACTATTTATGTAAAATAGTTAAGTAATATAAGTAAATATTTATAATAATTAATTATAAATATATCTCTATAAGTCCATTCGGTACGCTTAGTTACCATAAATATATCATTATTCTATACGAAATAGAACGTTTATGTTCGCTAAACACTTTAGAAAAGTTTCGAGAAAAATTATATTTTTCGTCTTTTAGTCGACTTATTGAAATAATAAAATAATAATATTTTATTATTACAAATAAAAATCGTGTTTTAAGTAAAAATTCTAAGTATAGACTTTTTACAAAATTTCGGCATGACCCGTAAGTTTATATGACATTTTCCAAGGTTATTAAACCTTATTTTCAAATAAATTCCAACATTTCGACACTTTCTGAACCAATTCCAAAAATCATATTTTCACGACGTTTACCAAGATACTTTCTCCAAACGACCTCAATATAACTTCACAAGTATTTTTCACTTCCCAAAAGTCTGCTAAAACACTTAAAATGACTAGAATAAGCTTATTAGGCTTTAAGGCCTAATAAGGGTCCATTATAATTTTTACATATCCAAAATACGTTCTAGCCCAAAACCAAGGCCCAATAGCATATATAAGTTCAATATAATAAGTAACAAAGTAATCCGGACCACAATAAGCCATCCAATAAGCTACGGCTTATTGATTGCTTATTGGGCCGTGAACCCATAAGCTCCAAAATATACATATTAAGCTTGAAAATAAGCTAATAAGCTACGTATCACATTTGGTTATCACCATAAGCTATAATATTAGTCTACAAAAATATGACATACTAGGATAATAACCAAAAACATCTCCCTTATGTTTCCATAAGTTACCGTGAGCTAATAAGCTCAAAATAATCTTATTCGAACCCTCCAATAAGCCAAAATAAGCTACATAACGAACATATGTTTTTCAACCATCACGACCAAAATATCAACTAGCAAAACCCTTATTCCTTTTTCCCTAGTTCGAACCCCAAACGTACCCTAGAAAATCATTTTTTTGAATTTTTTGCTTTCGATTTTAAACGATCGGGCCGTACAACTAACATCTATGCATCACTAACAACCCAAAAGGACAAGTAAAATTTAAATTTGAAAGACTTACAAAAATGTTCTTCAAAATAATTTTCAACGCAAACCGGACAACCCAAACGTTGTTTTAATGAATACCCGAACACTAGAATCAACCCAATATATCACCAATCTTCATGTTTTTTTATCAAGGTTTGAAATAAAACTTTTATGTGTGTGTTTGAGTTCGAACGAACCAAAGAGAGAAAGAAAGAGGTGTGTGTGAAGTTATAAATGAAAAATGTGTGAGTTAGGATGCATCCAAATGCATACAAGCCAAGGGATTGTACTAGTAAAAGACTAAACTCCTAAAAAGAAGCCATCTTGTCTCCCAAGGGTCTAGAACCGCAGTGGGAATCCTATGGGGTATCGGGTTCTTATTTTTGTGTCGGGATCACTTAAAAACTCGTAAAACTTGCTCGTAAAATATTTCCCGAAGTTACTTAGCATTTTTATTCATCTTAAAAATACTTTTCCAATAACTTAGAGTATTTACTTGACATATTTCCATGCTTTATTCCCCCAAAACTCATTGTGGACATTAACGGACGTGTCAAGACTCGTTTTCGGCATTTCTTAAATATTCACGGGTCAACCACCCGGAACATAAATAACATAATAATTCCCTCTAAATAGGATTATTATACACCATAAACCATCAATTATCACAATTCTCCTAAAATCACCACCGTCAACATGGTACATATTCTAATAAAACTGACAAACATTAAATAGTTGAAGGACTAATATTAGAATATTCAAAATACAGAAAAGGCCAGGGGTTACATTCTACCCCCTTAAAAGAATTTCGACCCCGAAATTCAACTACTATCATCATTAAACAAATGCGGGTACTTAAGCTTCATCTGATCTTCACGTTCCCACGTGAATTCTGGACCACATTTCGAATTCCACCGAACCTTGACGATGGCAATCCTACTACGCTTCACTTGAACTCTCTCTCCTAGATTTCCACATGCTCCTCTACGAAATTCAACTTAGCATCTACTTGGATCTCATCCAAGGGCACTTGCAGTGTTTAATCCGCCAAACACTTCTTAAGGTTTGACACGTGGAACGTGTCATGAACGCCATTCAACTCCTCGGGCAAATCTAACTGATAGGCCACTGGGTCTACCTTCTTAACGATCTCAAAAGGTCCAACAAATCTAGGTGCTAATTTCTCCTTCTTCCCAAAGCGTACCACACCTTTCTAAGGTGACACTTTGAGCAAGACATAATCACCTACACTAAACTCTAGAGGCTTCCTCCTCTTATTAGCATAACTTTTCTGGCGATCACGCGTAGCCTTAAGTCTATCTTTAATCTGCGAGATCTTCTCAGTGTTCTCTTGCACTAACTCAGGTCCTATCATCTGACCCTCCTCAATTTCAGCCCACATAATCAGGGAATGACACTTCCTACCATATAAAGCCTCAAACGGCGCACATCTCACACTAGAATGATAACTATTGTTATACGAACACTCAACTAATGAAAGATGAACATCCCAACTTCCCCCAAAGTCTAGGACACATGCCCTAAGCATGTCTTCCAAAGTCTAAATTTTAATAGTACTCTCACTTCTGACCATCGGTCTGAGGATGGTAAGACGTACTCATGTCTAACCTGGTTCTTAATGCCTCTTGCATTAACTGCCAAAAACCTCGCGTGAACCGACTATCATGATTAGATATGATCGAGATCGGCACACCATGCCTAGCAACAATCTTATTCAGGTACAATCTAGCTAATCTATCCATCTTATAATCCTCACGCATAGGTAGAAGATGACAGACTTAGTTAATCTGTCCATTAATGACCCATCGTGTCATGCCCACTACAATTCCCTAGTAACTTAATCACAAAGTCCATTGTATCCCATCCAATTTCCATTTAGGAATTTCATTTTGCTACATTACGGCCTCTGATGCTCAGCCATTAACCATTCAAACCATTCAAACATTACGACACATATACAGCTATGTCCTTCTTCATACCCGGCCACTAATACCTATCTCCAAGGTCATAATACATCTTATCAGCTCCTGGGTGTACAGAGTACTTCGACTTATGGGCTTTGTCCATTATCAGGGTTCTCACATCACCCTTCAAAGGGACCCTCATTCGATCCAGGTAATATAATGCTCCATCATTCCTATGTTCAACCATCTCATCTAAACCTTTCTGCAATCCCGCAGACTCATCAGACGCCTCCTTTTGAGCCGCTAGTATCCTATCCTTGATACTCGACTGAAGGGTCATATTCATAGCTCTAACTCTCTTAGGTTTCACTCTCTCTTTCCTACTTAATGCATCAGCCACTACATTCGCCTTACCAGGATGGTAGCGAATTTCACAGTCATAATCACTAAACAACTCTATCCAGTGACGCTGTCGCATATTCAACTCTTTCTGACTAAAGATATGTTGTAGACTATTATGATCTATATATACGACACTCTTTGTCCCGTACAAATAAAGTCTCCAAATATTAAGTGCAAACACAACCGCACCCAGCTCCAAATCGTGGGTGGTATAATTCTTCTCATGAATTTTTAACTGCCTAGATGCATTAGTTATCACCTTACCTCTTTGCCTCAACACAAACCTGGTGAAAGGCAAGTCAACCTAATCCTAGGACAGACGCATCACAATACTTCATAAAATCTTCCGACCTATCAGGGAGATCTAGAACAGGTGCATTGCACAACTTATCCTTCAAAGTTTGAAATGTATTCTCCTGCTCCTCACCCCAATCGTAGGTCTTACTTTTCTAAGTCAAGACAGTAAGTGGCTTAGCTATCTTAGGAAAGTCCTCAATGAACCTACAGTAATACCCTGCCAATCCTAAGAATGAACGAACCTCAGACGGAGGTCTAGGGGCTTTCCAATTCTTAACATCTTCAATCTTACTAGGGTATGAATACCATCTCCATTAATCACATGGCCGAGAAAATGTACTTCCCGCAACTAAAATTTACACTTCGAAAACTTAGCATACAATTTCTCTTTATTAAGCAATTCTAAGACTAGCCCTAGGTGCATCTTATTCTTTTCCCGGGTCTTAGAGTAAATCAAAATATCATCAATGAACACTATCACAAACTTGTCTAGATACGGCCTACATACTCGGTTTATTAGATCCATAAATACCGCCGGTGAATTAGTCAAACCAAAGGGCATTACTATGAACTCGAAGTGTCCATAACGAGTTCTAAACGCAGTCTTTGGGATGTCATCCTCATGTACTCTCAGCTGATGGTATCCGGACCTAAGATCTATCTTAGAGAAGTACTGTGATCCTTGAAGTTGGTCAAATAGGTCGTCAATCCTAGGGAGTGGATAACGGTTCTTAATGGTTAACTTGTTCAGCTCTCTATAGTCAATACACATCCTAAAGGATTCGTCCTTTTTCTTAACGATACAAACATGGGAATTTAAAACATAATGAAAAAGAATACATATAATAAGGATGTAACCGGTGCTCCCCAAGGCGACGAGCTTGGTCAAATGAAACCTTTGTCCTGAAGTTCTCTAAGTTGACCCGACAACTCCTCCAATTCAGAAGGTGCCAAACGATAGGGAGACTTTGGAACCGGCCTTGCTCCAGGGATTAACTCAATCCGAAATTTGATTTCCTAAACTGGTGGCAATCCAGATAGGTCATCCAGAAATACCTCAAGAAAATCTCTCACTACCAATATCTCTTCTTGTTTTTGTTCCTTAGTCCTAGCACTCATCAATTGTCTCACCTTCTCTTTTGGTTTCTCTCATAATACTCTAAGCACTTTTCCATCTAGTAGTGGTATCCTCACAAACTTTCTATGATAAATATCTCACATTATGCCAAACAAGATACCAATCTATTCCCTATGATCCACATAATCAAAGCTCCTACTTCCAAAGGGTATCAAGTTAATGTCAAACACATGACCTTTGATTTCTAATTTACACCCCTTAATAACCTTATCAATCTCTACTAGCTGTCCACTAGCTATCTTAATCTTATAACTGAAACCTAAATCACTGGGCTCTATGCCTAACAGAGGTATAAAGGTAGTGGAAACGAAGCTATAGTTGGCACCAGAGTCAAACAAGGTAGTGGAATAATGATCGTTTATAGTAAACGTACTCGTCATAATGTTTGGATCCTGGCAAGCCTCCTCTGCTCCTAACATGAATGCCTCCCTTGGTTCCCATAACCCTGACCCCCATTAACAGCGACGACTTGGTTCTGATGGTTTCCCCTAGTCTCTAAGCCTGATTCAACCTATGACATGTTGTCTTGATATGATCGACACTACCACACTTGTCACATGTTCTAGCAACTAGGTTTCTAGCATTGATGGGGTTCACATTCCTAGGCGCCACTCTAACAAAACGGTATGCAAAATGTCCAAGGCTGTTTAACAAATTGAAATAAGCATGACAAGGTGTCTTAGGTAAATGGTGATAGTTGCAAGTGGTACACTTGGGAGCCATACCCGTGTACCCTCCCCTAACAGGGTTTTTGATTGTAGCAAAAGCATTTCCAGTCCTATTCCTTTTGTTGTCATCCCTCACATTCCTATCCTTGCTAGGTTCTCCCCTATTTACTCTCTTCTCAGGGTTCTTTTTTATGGATCCATTCCTAAGGGCTTCATCAGTCAATGTGCCAGCTATCTACACGGCCTTTTGGATGGTCTTTGGCTTCGTTGCTGCCACCATTTCTCTAATTTGTAAATCAAGGCCATACACATACCTTTTAATCCTCTTGCTTTTAGGGGTTACTAAGTGAGGCACTAACCTAGCCAACTCATGAAACCTATCAGTATATGCAGCATGGCCAGCCCCGACCATGATGTGATTCCACAATTCAGTTTCCAACTTTTGCATCTCATTACTAGGGCAAAATTCCTCTCTAGTCAAAATCTTAAAGTATTCCCAAGACATAGCTACATCGGTCTCTCTTCCTCGTGTCTGGATTTAATAGTTCCACTACGTGAGAGCCTTACCAACAAATGAACCAGCAGTGTACTTCACCTTCTGACTATCCCTACACCCACTCATATCCTGAACTGACTCCATCTTCTCAATCCAACGGGTATACACTATATCACCTCTCTTACCATCATACTCCTTAGGGTTACAAGCTAATAACTCCTTATAGGTACAACCCCTACTAACATCACCCCAGATGTTGTCATTGACGGCATCGCCGTTCTGATTTGCATGTGTGCTAGATATCAGGCTAAGCCTACCAAAAAGCACTTTGAAGCTATCAAACGTGTCTTTCGGTACTTGAAAGGAACCATTAACATGGGTCTTTGGTATCCGAAAGACAACGCCATGTCACTAACAGCTTATGCAGATGCGGATCATGCGGGATGTCAAGATTCAAGAAGAAGTACGTCGGGAAGTGCTCAGTTTCTTGGAGATAGATTGGTTAGCTGGTCATCAAAGAAGCAAAGAAGCACTGCAATATCTACAACAGAGGCTGAATACATTGCCATGTCTGGATGTTGTGCTCAAATCCTTTGGATGCGATCACAGCTCAAAGACTACGGATTTGACTTCAATAAAATTCCTCTGTACTGTGATAACAAAAGTGCAATTGCTCTTTGCTGTAACAATGTCCAGCACTCTCGATCAAAGCACATCGACATACGTCACCATTTCATCCGAGAGCAAGTGGAAAATAGAGTGGTTGAACTCTACTTCGTGGAAACGAACTATCAACTTGCGGACATTCTCACAAAAGCATTACCAAGAGAACGGTTCGAATTTCTTCTTCCACGCCTGGGCATGAAGAGTTTGACCCCTGAAACTCTCAGACGCCTTCAAGAAGGAGAAGATGAGTAAACGAAGTGCCTTCGTGTATCCTTGGTACATATGTTATAAAAAAAGGCTTAGTAAATATTTTAAGTCATTTGGAATTACTAAATGGTTTGCAATTACTTCAGATTGCAACCCGTGTCACTGTCGGGGCATGGATTACTTAAAATCCATACATTATAGGTGTGCGCGTAAATTTTACATCTCAATCAACGACTGCAGCTCTTTCAATAGAAAACGGGTCGTTGTTTGAGGGGGAGAGTGAATTTGAGAAGTTGAAAATTTACCTCATCACACTGGTTTCTATTAGAAGTGATTGGGAGGATCTTCCATGGCTGTTTAGGAGTGTTGAAAATTTGGTCAGTAAATGAACCACCTAAGTTAAAATCTGTTAAGATAATGTTTTTGTATTCTAATAGGTTAGTGTTTGAAGGGGAGTTAATTAATTTTAACTCAAAGGGCCAAAAATGTCTATGGGTATAATGCTTAGGGACTTTAATGCAAATTGCTACATGCCTCCTAGTTTTTAATCAAAAGGGACTAAATTTGCCAAGACTCAAACTTTGGACAACCTTAGGAATGCTTAAACATGAAAATAAAAGAAGATAGAAACCACATGGACTGAATCTGCCAATTTCAAAAGTTAGAGTATAAAAGGAGGCGGCGGGTTGCCCTTGATCAAACTTTCAAATTCTGGTTAAACAAAAAATACACACACACTCGTACGCAACTCGCCGCCAAGAACCATTTCCCAATCTTTGATTTCAAGTGTTTTTCTTGCAAAGGTAATCATCAAATCTTGTTCTATGCATGTTAATGTATATATAGATTCAAGGAATCGAATTTAAACACATTAAAATGAGCAGAATAGCTAGATTTCAAATTTAGGGTTCGAAAATTAAAAGTTGTTTGAAAATTGAAATTGATTGAGGGGAAAGGTGCGGAATAGAAATGTGATCACTAGAATATATTGGTTTAACCATTTCGCAAACATCTGAATGCTCTATGCTTAATCTTGACCTTGTTTTTTTTCCCGAAATGCCTTCAAGTGTTTGGTTAGGTGTATTAGCAACTAGGATAGCTTAGGATTGCGTTAGGATGTGTTAATGTTAGGATTAATGTTTTCTTAACTTAGTACCGACAGTACAAAAAGTTAGTATTGTCAGTTATACTTAGTACCGACAGTACAAAGTATTAAGTACTGTTAGTTAGTTAGTACCGTTAGTAGAAAGTTAGTTAGTACCGTTGAGAAGATATTTAAAAGATATTTATGAGATATTTTAGAAAAAGATTTGTAAGCCTTTTAGGGTTATCCTTGAGATATAAAAGGAACCTCAGGCATAGTTAGAAAACAAGTACTACACCAGATCATAGAGAATACATCGTATCATAGTTAGCAATCTGTAATCCTCAAGAACACATTAATAAAGTTGTTATTCATTTAGTCATTGTTCTTCTTAGTACCTGTGTTAAGATTCCGCATTAACACATAGTATTCATAGTCATTGTTTCTACATAGTCATTTGTATTTATACATCCTGGCTATCATCCTTTATAGGCTGCAAAGATCCATTCAGTTTATCCAGGACCTTCAAGTGGTATCAGAGCTTTGAGAAACTCTGAATAAGAAGAACAGATAAAACTAGTTATTCATCTCCAACCAACAAAACTAAACATGTCTGGAACACAAGGTGAAAATCCACCACCACCTCCTCCACAAGAAAACTAGTTATTCATCTCCAACCAACAAAACTAAACATGTCTGGAAGAGGAGAGCTAGTCATTTTTCACTTTACTTATTAAACACATTTTCTCTCACTAGAAAATCTCTCTCATGTGTTTCTCTCTCTAGAAACTAGCCAAGTCCAAGAATTGACCCCGTGTTATGATATATGATATACCACAATATAACCATGGACTAGTCAAAGACATTAGGAGGATTTCTAGGAAGTCTTTGGTCCATTTCACTATTAGAGTTAGTAAGAAAAAGCCCTTGGTTCCCTATGTTGGAAATTGTCTCATGATTTTAAAGAATATGTTTTGAACTAGAAATATCTTTGCATTTCCATATTTGTATCCTGCCCTATATTGATATGCATGATAAAATTTTGTAAATTTTGAGTATTGTGTACCATTGTGGGTATTTGTTGAAGCGTAGAAAAGTTTTGGTGGTTCCGGGAATGCCTAAACGTATTTTATCGCGAAACGTAAACACTTTACGCAACCAATAAAAATAAAATGAACAAAGTTAATAATTATCCTCAAAACAATTACTTAACAATTGCTTGATGTAAACATTTAATTGTTTGATGCCCGTTTACATTGAACGGTAATTTTTAGCTTACGCGATTTTAATTTAAAAGCGAACGCGTACAATACTAAAAATAAATAGTGAATTTATTGACGACGTACAATGTCCCTAAAACAAGGGGTGTTATTGGTAATGAAACACAAGGTTGGCTAGGAATACGTGTGTGAAGAAGAGGTGCCTTTGAACAACAACATAAGGAAACAAAATGGTGATCTTATAGAGATACCAAGTGAAGCAGTGGAACATGGGATGGATGATCATGTGCCTGATGAGATTGATGGTGCTAAGGGTGAACACGTTCCAAACCATGTTGTTAAGAAAGGTAACCTTGAATTTATGGTTTATAAACAGGTTGCAAACCATGGTGGTGATGAACTAGTGGACAAAAGAAGACCACTAAAGAGGAAAATGGTGTATGCTGAATAGATGGATGATGCATTTACTGAATACGAACGTCAATGCTAAGAATGCAAAGAATGGGTCGTTGTTGTGCTATCTTCTATTAATAATGTTTTGGTTCTTAAATTACCCTTGTATGTATTTCTTGTAATTTTTTGTGGTATGTATATGTGGCATGTTTAAGAGAATCGAGTTATGAAAGCGTACCAGTTATGCAACTTGTTTCCATTATTTTGTCTCCAAAGTAACAACGTTGGTCAAACAAAGTAGTGGTCAAATACCGTTTGAAAAATTACAGGGCCTTTGGTTTAGACAAAACGGGTGAACGGGGGTCGCTTCAAGGACGAACAATGTAAGTTACCCACAAAACAACTACAATACTAACAAGACATTATAGTGAAATGATTAATGATTAACAAACAAAAGTTTCAATCATACATTCTTGAAAAAACTAAAAGACGGAAATCTTAACAATATATAACCCAAAAGCAAAAAAGAACAACCCCACAAACCGACCATCTTCGTTTATAGATTTTTATAAAAATCAACCTCCTTATGGACTTGAAGGCATAATTGTAAAACTAGCTTCCTCATCTTCATCGCCTTAATCAAATCATCCTTTTGAAGATGCTTGAGTTCTGCCCTCATCTTATAGGCCACCAAATTTCCGGCAAACGTTCAAGCTCTTCTATAAATGTACGCCTTTCATTTACACTTTGAAGCAATTGCATTATTAAATTGGAAAGTTCATTTGCTAGCTGAGCTTCCCTTTGCGTCTCCATGTCAAAATAAACGAGCAATTGGTCTGGCAACTTGCTAGAGTTTCCTAAAACCCTGAGTTCCTCTAGATGAACAAATCCACGAGTAGCAGTCATAGAAAAAGTTGGGTTTTAGGATAGTGAAAGGGTTAGGAAGTTAAGGTATGTATGTGTGTGTTTTGGATATGAAGGACGATATGCGAAGTGAATTTAAATATAAGTGAATATATGGAGATGGATCGACTACACAAACGAAGAGTCAAAAAAGTAATTATTACATTGGGAAGGTAAATGTAAAACGTGGCTAAACTTTGACAGCACATCATGAAATGATTTCAAGGACCAAGCGTGCAAGTTACGTGTAGAACATTTATTGTGTATTTGGTGGGAACTGGAAAACCAATAGAACGCATTGATGGACCAACGATGCAAGTTACAAAAACACTAACAAAACCACTGGGTAACTCAACGGGCAACGGCCATAAAGTCTACGTCTTTTTTACTATACAAAAACACAAACAAAGTCAAAATTAGAAAACAGTTTCAAGAATGTCTTCATCTTCTTTCATCTATCCTACAAAGTGTAAACGTGGGCTTCCATTGATGACGCTCAAATTAGGAATATTCTGCCTATATCACGAATTTAGTTTAAGGACCTTAGATTAGGAATATTGTGCCTATATCACGAATAAAGATATGATGACAATTCCCATACATAGTAGAATTTTTACTAACCTAATTTGATAATTCTTCCAGTAAACCCTTCATTAAAATAAACCCATTAGAGGACCTATTAGCAATTACCATACGGTCGAGCTGAATTAGGCACAGAGCATTGTATTAACAGCACCCCGGTGGGTCCTGATAAAATACATAACAGCTCAGTGAGACAACCTAATACACTAACTACCTGCACTACCCTATCTTTAACCTTGGTCAGCTTATTATCAAATTATGATTGTTCAAACACGACCAAAATTTATCACATTCTCAATTTTCAAACAGCTATCTATGCTTAACATAACATTACACACTGACTTTAGCCATTTCTTTCAAATATGATGATGTTACATATTTTGCATATACAAATAATAACTTGTATATATGCTATACATATAAAGAATACAATTACCTTTTTCATCAGCAGGTATGATAGCCTCCTCACTACTCTTCTCCTCACTACTCTGCTCCTGGTAAGTTTTTACACATCCCTACACAAAATACAAAATACCGTAAATTAAAACCTAAATACACTTTATTATATAAAACTGAAAATCGATTAAACATAGTTACCTTGAATTGAAACAATATTCTTAAACACATCCAAAACTCCATGTGTATCTTAAATTCTCATTTCTTACCGATGTGTAAAGTAACCCTAATTGTAACAATCCGTATTTTTGATCAATGTACGACGCTATTTAATTCACTATTTTTTTTTCTCGTACGCGTTTGCTTTTAATTTTGATCGTTACGTTAAATCGCGTAAACTAAAAATCAACAATCAACGTAAACGGGCACCAAACCAATTAAAGTTTACGTCAAACAATCATTATATTATTATTACTAAAGTAATAATTAACATATTATGTTTTATTTTTGTCGGTTACGTAAAGCGTTTACGTCACGATAAAATACGTTTAGGCATACCCGCAACTACCGAAACTTTTCTACGCTTCAACAAATACCCAATATTATACCCAATACCTAAAGTTTTATAAAAATTAACCTATGTTAACATTATTAGTCAAATTGTACATAAAATAACTGAACTAGAACATACACTTTACTAGTTATATATTTATACATTTTATACTTCAAGTAAATGCAAAATATTTTGTTAAATACCAAAAATCAACAACTAGCACCCCCCCTCCTAAATTTCGTGGCATATGTGATCCCTAGGGGACCAAGAGCACACAAACTAACCACTTGATCTTGTATAAACCTTTCTCATTAAACCTAAAGTGTTCACGTCTAGTTTTGACCAAAGGTTTTCCTTAATTCCCTCCCATGGTCCCTTTGAACTTTGACCACTTCTAATAGAAGGCTTGACTAGTCCAAGTCATATATAAGCATGCACAACTAGATACATATCACACACACTTCATTTACAAAGTGAAAATCAAACAAATACTCACTCTTGCTCACTACAAGCCCACAGCTCAAAAGCCCTCCCCCACACAAACCATACAATCTTTTTATACAACTCAAACAAGCATACAAACATATCTAAGACCTACTAAGATGGTTTGAAGGTTTGGTTAAGCCTTTACAAGTGTTAAGCAAGAAAAATGGAAGATTAGGGTTTAGGGTTTCAAGATCTTGCAAGCTAGGGTTTATAATCTAAACAAGGGTTTAGATTGTGTTGGTTATCATATTACATCACCATAAGGTTACCTAAAACCCTTTATGTCTTTACATTTATCATTTTATGTTATATAAAGTTATATGTAGGGAATCACCATTAGGATGCTTTAAAACATGTAAAAATATTTTTGCTTGTGATTATAATTTTGTACACTTATTCATGTGTTATGTGGTTGAATATATCATGGACTAGGAACCCTAAGTATGTAATACATATGTTAATAAGGGTTGTAATGGACTTGTAACAAAGTGGTTAAGCTAAAAAGTTATAAAAACGACTTTTAAACACATTTTAAGAAAAACCCATTTAGGGGCTGTTTGGATTCGAAAATTTACACCTATATTTTATTGATTTATTAAAGATACTACATGTCCCAAGGATCGTGAGCATGTTAAGAACTCGAAAAATCCGGAATTTATAACGAAAAGATAGACGATTTCAAGTTTACGTTAAATATATACTTTTATAAAACTATTTTTATAAAAGTTACTATTCACCACAGAAACTTATACTTTTAAATATTAATAAATCGATAAAACTTTTAATAGATTGACATGCTCGAAAGAATCGTAAAAACGGAGTTAAACGAATAAGTTACGACATTTACTATAACTAAATTTTAAAATTAATATATTAACTGTTATGAACAGTAAAAATTCATATATTCATCAGAAAAAACTTAAATTTGAAAATGTTATATTTTGATAATAGTCTTAAATACGAAGGCGTGGATGCAGAATCGAAAGAAACAAAACTAAAAACGAGAAAGTTACGCCAGTTTTACTAAAGTATACTTATAAACGTTTTTACTTTATAAATACGATTTCACTAAAACGATTAGATGATGATGTAGCTATATATAATTATATGTGGTATTAGTTAATCAAAGTACTATATTACTAAGGAGTTTCATAATGAGGCCTCTTCGAGGTGGCGTATCGACGAGTTGTTGGATTTACGATTTAAAGTGTCCTAGCTCCTCATTAGAGGTGTTCAAAAAACCCAAAACCAAAATCGAAACCGAAAAAAAACCCGAAACCAAAACCGGGCAACACCGGTTATTGACCCTAACCGGTTCCGGTTAGAGAATAACCGGCGGTTAGTAACCGGTTATGAGTTCTAGTTGTTTACCGGTTGGGAAACCGGTTAGTAACCAGACCCGGTTGGGTAACCGGTTGGAAATAACCGGTTACTAACCGGTTAATGACTTGCACACTGTATAGAGTTTGTGTTCTATTTTCATGTAGTAAAACATATTTTGATAATGGTAATGTGTGATGGGCTCATATATATATTAGGCCCACAAGAAGTAGTTTACAAATAAATAGGTTTTCTAATACAGTTTTGTTACGCGTCTTTTTTTCTTTCTTCCCTCTGTTCTTTCTGCTTCTTCATTCATCTTCGTCTCCATGTATTTTTTTTCTGTCTTTCTACAGGCCCTACCCTCTCCTAAATACTTGTAGCACCCAAACACAATACGTGTAAATGGTGCCTAAAAACTAATCTTTTTCTAGAAACTTATGATGCCCTCCATGTTACGTGAAGCTTATGAAGAAAAAAACCGGTTTCTAACCGGGTTTTCTAACGGTAACCGGTTATTAACCGGTCCCAACCGGTTACTACCGGTCGGGGTTTTTTGGGTTAAAAGTCTAACCGAAACCGAAACCGGTTTTTGTACTAACCGGGTTGACCGGGTTTAACCAAAAACCGATTAGTAACCGGTTACTAATCGGTTACGGCAAAAAACCCGGTTTGTACACCTCTACTCCTCATACGTCACTACATGACCTCTTAATTATGATAACCCGGACGATAGTATGATGAGCTATACGACCTATAAATAATCAAAGTGTTTAGTACTTATACGACCTATATTGGATTAGGTTGCCTTCGGATTCCTTCATGACGCATTTTTCTATTGTGAATACTTGTTGATTACCATTCACTCGAGGTGAGTTCATAGCCCCATTTCTATCTACTTGTTTTACAATAAACTCTACAGGGTGAAATTACATGCTTGTTTTAC
>BQNB010036762.1:3772-42014 GCA_026074375.1 Tanacetum coccineum | reverse complement strand
CTTATAAGTCAAGCCAGACCCTAAAAGTCAAAGATTGACATCGTCATTCTAAATTCGAAAATTCTCGGATGTTACAAATTATATTTAAGTTGATAAGAAAAAACACGAATGAAACAAGATGGAAACAAAAGGACCAAAGTTGTCATTGTAGGATTCTACAAGATGTAGATGAAAATAAAGATTTGGTCAAAAAGAGATAAAGATGAAGAGATAAAGATGAATATTTAATTGATTTAATCATTAATATCTTTTAATAGTTTCCATGTAAGCCTTGACTCCTTATGCTATAAAAGGAGGTCCATGCATATTGTTTTAATCATTCAGAAAAGTGTGTGTTCACCATATGAGAGTCGACTAGATACAAAAGTGTGTGTACACGTTTGTATAATTAGTATAAACGTTTAGAGTTTAGCCTCAAGGATCTTTGATCCCTGTTACTACTTAGAGTAACCGATCTATTCTGATCAAATAGTATTTGGGGCTGTGTTGATTAATAAAGAAAAACCTTAAAGTAAATTTGATTTGTGTTTATTATTTCCGTTGTGCAATTTATATCATTGTTACTATATTATCCTAGATGAGGTCTAAACAACCTCGAGCTTAAACAATCAAAGAACCTATCACCTGTCCCAAATATATCTTCAATGGATAATACTGGCATCTTTGGAAATGCTTATGATGATGAAGATGTGGAAGAAGAGGTTGATATGAACAATGTAATTTCATCTTATACAGTCCCTGATACTTCTTTCACCAAATTTCATAAAGATCATCCTGAAGATCAAGTGATTGGAAGTTTAAAGACTCCTGTACAGACAAGACACATGACCAAGATAAATGAAGAACATGGTTTGATTTCCTCAGTTCACAAGCTCAGGAGAACAAATCACAAAGATTTTCAAAATTGTCTGTTTGCCTGTTTCTTATCTCAAATGGAACCCAAGAAACCAGTTCAAGCCTTAAAAGATCCAAGCTGGGTGGAAGCAATGCAGAATGAGCTTCTACAATTTAAACTACTAAAAGTTTGGACCTTAGTTGATTTACCTAAAGACAAATGGGCAATTGGTACTAAATGGGTGTTTAGAAACAAGAAGGATGAAAGAGGCATAGTGGTGAAGAACAAAGCTAGACTGGTTGCTCAGGGTCATACTCAAGAGGAAGGTATAGATTATGATGAAGTCTTTGCACCAGTTGCAAGGATTGAAGCCATAAGATTATTTCTGGCTTATGCTTCCTTCAAAGATTTTGTAGTCTATCAAATGGATGTAAAGAGTGCTTTTCTATATGGAAAGATAGAAGAGGAGGTATATGTCTGTCAACCTCCTGGTTTTGAAGATCCACACTTTCCAGATAAAGTCTATAAGGTAGAAAAGGCTCTCTATGGACTACATCAGGCCCCAAGAGCATGGTATGAGACATTGTCAACTTACTTGCTGGACAATGGTTTTCACAGGGGTCAAATTGATAAAACTTTGTTCATCAAAAGGCATAAAGATGATATCCTGCTAGTACAGGTTTATGTTGATGATATCATCTTTGGATCAACCAAGAAACAGATGAGTAATGAATTTGAAACACTGATGCATGATAAGTTCCAAATGAGTTCTATGGGAGAACTTTCTTTCTTTTTAGGACTTCAGGTTAAACAAAAGAGTGATGGGATATTTATCAGCCAAGATAAATATGTGGCTGAGATTTTGAAAAAGTTTGATTTTGCCTCAGTAAAGACAGCAAGCACTCCAATGGAGACAAACAAGGCATTGGTAAAAGATGAAGAAGCTAAGGATGTGGATGTACACTTATATAGATCAATGATTGGATCATTGATGTACTTAACAGCTTCTAGACCAGACATTATGTTTGCTGTTTGTGCTTGTGCAAGGTTCCAAGTTACTCCAAAAACTTCACACTTTAATGCTGTGAAGAGGATCTTTAGATACTTAAAAGGCCAACCTAAATTGGGCCTTTGGTATCCTAGAGATTCACCATTTGACTTGGAAGCTTTTTCTGATAGTGACTATGCTGGAGCTAGTCTTGACAGGAAATCCACAACAGGAGGTTGTCAATTTCTTGGCAAGAGATTGATTTCATGGCAATGTAAGAAGCAGACAATAGTAGCCAACTCAACAACTGAAGCAGAATATGTTGCTGCTGCTAACTGCTATGGACAGGTGTTATGGATCCAAAATCAGATGCTTGACTATGGATTCAATTTCATGAACACCAAAATCTACATTGATAATGAAAGTACAATCTGTGTTGTGAAGAATCCAGTGTCTCACTCCAAAACCAAGCACATAGAGATAAGGCACCATTTTATCAGAGATTCATATGAGAAGAAGTTGATACAAGTGATCAAGATTCACACAGACCAAAATGTTGCAGATCTTCTCACCAAAGCTTTTGATGTTAGCAGGTTTAACTTTCTAATTGCTAGCATTGGATTACTTAATCTCTGAGACTTAACAGTTCTTAATTTTTATCATGGCAACTATGCATAAATATGGATCCTCATGAATTCTCATGTGTCTATCTAGTCTTTTCTAGTGTGCATGTGATGAATAGAGGCATGTTGTTGTACAATTTTTGAAGACAAAGTTAAAACTGCTAAGGTAAATGTTAATACTGCTAAGTATAATTAATACTGCTAGTTATACTTAAGACTATTGGTTAAAACTGTTAGTCATAATTAAAACTGCTAAATAAGAAAATACTTTAGATAGTGTATATTTGGTTTTGGACTAACATTTGCAGGCTAAGCATATTGAATATCTGGTATTGAATTGAGGGGAGGATTATGTTGTCAATATGCAGTCAAGAATTGATGAAAAGTCATGTAATATCAAGCACAAAGTGTGATGTGTCAATCACTAGGGCAAATCAAAAAAAAGAGGTGGGACACAAGAATACCTCCAGTTGTGGTCCTTTGAAAAATGGTTGGGTAACGAGGTTTGTCATAGGGAGTTGGGTGACAGAATGGAAAGGGCTGCCACTACTGCTTCTAGCTTTGAAGCAGAGTCAGGACAGTGGTAACATAAATTTAAGACCAAATCCATGGAAACTTTATGAGCCAAGTTCTTTAGGGAAAGTGGTATAGGGTAGTAGTCCCAGGTGCCTAGTATACCATTATTAGGGGATGTAGATTGCTCAAACTTGGTTTGAGACTACATCTATACAGTCCAATAATCTACCTCTCTCAAAAGTTAACACATTTGGAAGTGGGGAGGACAGTCTGAAACTTATGGAATTGATGGCACATTGTACAAAATTGTGTGAATTTGTGAGGAAAAAGAATAGAGAGAAATGGTGAGTTTTAAAAACAGAAAGAGAGCTGTGTGACAAAAACAGAAAGAGTGCATTGGTGAGAAAAAGAATTGAGAGATAATGTGTGAGCATAAAAACAGAAAGAGAGAATGTGAGAATCTAAATTGGTGATGGAAATGTTTGTTGGATCAAGATTAGAGTTAATACTGCTTGGCATCAACTTAATACTGCTAGTATTAAGTTAAACTGCTAGGTATATCTTTCTACTGCTGGGCAAAATTAGTACTGTTAGGCTTTAAGTTAGTACTGCTAGACCAAACTTAGTACTGCTAGGTGACCGTTAGTACTGTTGGTAGCATAACAAAATTTCATCAATTAAAGAGCCGTTGAGATATTTCCGCTAACTACCTAGCTTATAGGGTTTGACTAATTGGAGAATTCGTGATCTTTCTATAAAATCATAAGATTTCTTCAAGATAAGTTCAAATCTTTTCAGTCGGTCCAATTACAATCTTTAAAAACTCTCTCATATTTCAATTACCTCTACCAAAACCTTCCACTCTCTCACACAAACAAATCCCAGATCCTTAATCAACTTTTTATTCATCAAATGGCAAATTTGGAGTTTTGCGACAAGCACAATATGGTGGCATACTTAGTAAAGTCAAAAGGTAGTGAGGGATTTCATGAAATCATTGATTTTCTTACTACAAGTCACATCTATTATGTTCTCACTGAATGTCCAACCCTATATATCTCTCTTATTGAACAATTTTGGCAAACTACTACTTTGAGCACAACTGAGGATGGGGTTCATGCTATCACTGCTACCATTGATGGAAGAGACAAGATTATCACTAAATCCTCCATTAGAAGATATCTCAAACTCCAAGATTGGGAAGGTCTTACTTCTCTTCCTAATGCAGAAATTTTTGTACAGCTGACTCGCATGGGGTATGCAATAACTTCTGATAGTTTAACTTTCTTAAAAGGACATTTGGCCCCTCAGTGGAAGTTTTTCATCCATACCATTCTCCACTGTATGAGTTCTAAAAAGACTGCTTGGGATCAATTTAGTAGTAACATTGCTACTGCTATCATATGCCTGGCAACAAACAGGATTTTTAACTTTTCAAGATTTATCTTTGATGCCATGGTCAAGAATTTGGATAGCACACATAAATTTTTGATGTATCCCAGGTTCATCCAAATACTTTTGAACAAACAACAAAGACTACTTTTGCCTCATACCAGAACCTATTCCACTCCTACCCTTACAAACAAACTATTCAACAACATGAGGAGAGCATCCAAGGGATACTCTGGGGTAGTCACACCATTATTTGATACTATGCTAGTTCAGCCTCAAGATGAAGCACCATCCACCTCTCCCTCAAGAATAACATCTTCACCATCCTTGTCATCCCATCACACAACATCCAGTACCCCAACCACACCACCATCTATCCAAACCACACATGAGGCAGAGGAGACTGCCACCATGCCCCATGATTCACCTCTCCCAGGAGGTCACACCCCTGGAAGTGATGAGGGCAGACTGAAACATGATGAATTGATGGAATTGGTTACCAAATTGTCAGACAGGGTTGTGGCTGTGGAGGAAGACTTGAAACAGACAAAGAAGACTTATAGTACTGCTCTTACAAAGTTGGTCTTGAAAGTGAAGAAATTGGAGAAACAAGTCAGGTCTGGCAAAGCAAGGAGAAGGGCTAGGATTGTTCTCTCAGAAGATGAAGATGCTGCAGAGGATCCTTCCAAACAGGGGAGGAAGATAGCCCAGATTGATACAGATCCTACTATTTCTTTGGTACAGGATGAAGGAACTTCATGGTTTCAGGAGGATGTAGAGACTCAGGAGAAGAATAGTGCTGATACTGAAGTACTCCTAGAAGAAGAAACTCCAACTGAGCTTATTAAAGACCTTGGAAGTGGTGAAAAGGTGAAAAGGAAACTAGTACTACTGATGTACCAGTTAGTATTGCTGGTGCAGAAGTTAGTACTGCCACCCATGATGTTAGTACTGCTACTGCAGCACTAGTATATATTAGGAGGAGTGCATCAAATGCAAAGGACAAAGGAAAGGCTATTATGCAAGAACCTGAGCCTCCAAAGAAACTCAAGAAGAGGGTTCAAGTACAAATGAGTATAGATGAGGAGTTAGCAAGAAAGGTTCAAGAGGAGGAACAAGCAAAAGTAATGGCAGAGCAAGAACAAGAAAGGATCAATTTTGAAGCTGCTCTGGAACTACAAAGGCAATTGAATGAAAGGGAAGAAGTTCCAGCTGAAGCTACACAATCTCAGACTATTGATTGGAGTGATCCTGTTGTGCTTAGGTACCATGCTCTTCAGAATAGACCTTACTCTGTTGCTGAAGTTAGGAAGAACATGGTCATGTACTTGAAGAATCAAGCAGGATACAAGCAAAGTTACTTCAAAGGAATGAAATATGAAGAAATTAGACCAATATTTAAAAAAGTATGGGATCAAACACATACTTTTGTACCTATGGATTCAGAGGATAAGGAAAAAGGTACCGAAAAGAAGTCTGGAGGCACTAGGAAGAAAACACTTGCCAGGAAAAGAGCAGGTGAAAAAAAGTGAAGAAAGCTCTAAAAGACAAAAGAATGAAGAAGCAACAACAGACTATGAACAAGAGAAGGCTGAATTAAGATTGTGGTTAAAAGTTGCTCAAGATGATGAAGAGTCTGTGAATCTTGAGATTTTGTCTACCAAGTACCCAATAGTTGATTAGGAGTATCAGTTACTAGGTCAGGTGGGAGGAAAAGACTTTAAAGGTTACAAATTAACCAAAGCTCATGGAAGTGCAAGTTATCATGGAAATATACAAGCCTTCTTAAGAAGACTTGACAGAGAAGACTTGAGTACCCTATTCAGATTGGTTCAGGAAAGGTTTCAAAAATCATCCTCTTGAAGGACGTGATTTATTGCTTTGGGGAGATTTGAGAATGATATTTGACCCAGATGAGAAAGATGACATATGGATGAATAAACTAGATTGGAAATTGCTTAAATGGAAATTGCATGAAAACTGTGGAGTTCACACTTTGTTTATGGATGGTACACCTATGCAGATCAATATGCTAGTAGAGAAGAAGTACCCTCTGATAAAGGATTTGCTAGAGAAGATGCTAAACTTGCAGTTAGAAGCTGAAGAAGAAAGTACTATGGCTTTTGAGCTTCTAAATTTTATCAAGTCTCAGATTGAAGAACAATGATAGGGTGTTTGGAAGCATCCTCAGCAGAAGCAGAATAGAAGATTTAAGTCAGAAGAAACTTAGGATTTAAAGGTAAATCACGAGTTTAGGGGAGGATTATTAGGAATAAATCTTCACAGATTAGTACTGCTCAGAATAGAACTAACAGTACTAACTGAGTTAGTACTGGTAGTATAATATTAGTACTGCTAGTGTTAGTTTGTACTGCTAGTGAAGGACTTAATACTGCTAAAGGCTTTGAAGACAAAGACGTGTAACAAGATATGCATGGATTTATTTATGGTGTATATTCTATATTCTATAGAAAGATATGTATATGTTTATAATTATAGAAGATCTTAAAAGATTTGTAGTTATCTTGTAAAGGACTCCTTGGTGTATAAAAGGAGATCCTAGGTCGTGAAGTTAGATATAAGTTTTCCATCTCAGTTTTCCATAGAGTTCATAGCTTCAAGGTTGTAAACCCTATCACTGAGTCAGAGTGATAGTATTAATATATTAAAGCTTGTTGTGTTGATTATATCTTTGTGTCAAAACATATTTTACTGTTTCATTGAGAATACTTCTTAGTGATATAAACTAGATTCCGCATAGTTTATATCATTCAATCAAAGTTTCATTCTTAGTATTTTTGGATTTATCCAAGGGTACTAAACCTTACAAGCTAAGGAGTTAAATATCTATTCATTGGGATCAACAAGAAGTAAAGTTTTCATATTGCTGCTTTAAAGGATTCCTTTGGGTCTTCTTTGTAGCTGCATTCCCACCAAATCTCTTTTCTACAGCTTCCATCAATAGCTTAGCATCCTTAATTAAGTTAAACTTTAACTGATGTTCATTAGGAATGCCCATCATTAAAGTACTTCTAGCTTTCACCTCTAATCTTTTCTGAGCCTTCTCTTTAGTAGTTGTAGGAGGCATTACTTTCTCAACACCCTACACAACTGTTGTTTTTGGTGCAGTGTTTCCATTCTCTATGACTTCCAAAAGTGCATAGTCTATCATCTGGATGTATTGTTCAATCCTCATCCTCTATAACTCAAACTCACCTGGTTTGAGCATGGGAACTTTGGATGCAGCCACCTTGTGTGTAGAATCTTGATCCATATCTTCTAGCAAAGTTTCTCAAAGCAACAAGCTTTGATACCACTTGTTGTCCCAGTTGTAGGATACCTTCTTGTTGGATCCCACTTTAATAGATTGAATTCCTTAAGCTTATTTAAGGTTTAGTTATATTAGATAAATCTAACACAACTATAGTAGAAACTTTGTTAAGTGTATTAAAGATTATGCGGAATCTAATCTTTAATATTAGAAGAATTCTTAATGAAACAGTAACACAAGATCACAATTCAACAAACAATAAAAGCTCCAATATTATTAAGAATAATACGAATACTCTCCTAGTATTAGGGTTACAAAACCTTAAAGCTATGAATAACACTTATCAAATTGTAAAACACATATATTAAACCTATACCCTAGGGCCTCCTTTTATACACCAAGGAGTCCTAGTCGATTTACAATATATTCCTAAGACTTAGAATAATCTCTATGATCTATTCTATAAATAACTAATACTTATCAGGTAAGTAATCTTGATCTCCAAACAATCTTTATCCTTTCTTCTATCTTTATCCTTTCTTTGACAGTAGAAACTCTTACACCAGCAGCATTAACTGAGCAGCAGTAACTCTAAGATCATCAAGAAGTCTTTTAATCCCAACACCTTATAAAATATATTTACCTTTTGATGACTATTGATGTCGTTGGTAGGGCACTTGTATAGCAGGTCATTATACCGCTCCCAGGCCTGGTATAATGATTCGTCTCCTTCTTGCTTGAAGTTGTGAATATCTTCAAGCTGCTTTGCGGTTATGAAAGGTGGGCAATACCTTTGGATAAAGGAATTTTTTAGAAGATCCCAGGTATTGATAGTTCCTTGGGCGATTCTGTCCACCCATCGTTTTGCGGATCCGATAAAAGTAAAGGGAAAAACTCGAAGCATGACTGCGTCTTTAGAGACTCCGAGAATATTGAATAAGCCAACGATGCTGAGGACCCGATCAATGTGATCGTGAGCATCCTCGTCTTTGTTTCCATAGAAAGTGTCTTCCCTCAATTCGCCCATAAATTGATTCTTGATTTCGAAATTGACATTGCCTCTGATTTCGGGTTTAACCACGTCCGGTGCCTGGTTTTCTCGTGACAATGCTAAGTATTGTTCCATGGTGAGAGTATCGACGTCTACTCCTGCCATAGTTCCTGCTGATATAAAGTTTAAGAAAAGAAGATAAATAATGAAAAAATCAAATTAATTCTAATTTTTAGCTCCTCAGCAGCAGCGCCAAAAACTTGATACGTATTTTATTTTAAAATATATTTTTATCAAGTTTTAAATTTATAAAACTCGATCTACCTGAAAATGCACTAACAGGCAGAGAACCCGATCGTGCGTAGTACAGAATGGTAAATCCGAGGTCGTCCCAAGAGCTAAGTTTTAATTAGTTTTAATTTGAAATGTCATATTTTGAAAATGGTTTTTGAGTTGATTTGAAATAAATAACAATAAAATAAATAACTGAAAATTAAAAGATTTGAAGATATTAGGAGAGAAAACAGGCTAACCTAGTTACTTCATTACTATCGTTATGAAAACGCTTTCCTGAGCAATGTTAAACTATGGTTTCATTAGTGGTTTATAAGGTCGATAGACTTGAATATGCATATATAGTCTATCATATACTCCCTGCGATTTCGAATCAGTCCTAAATCGTCTACGAGGTAGGTTATCCAGGTTGTAGTGATTAATCCTAACTATTCCTAAAACTTATCTAATAACATATGCAAATTATTAACCCTCTCTGAAAGAGTTCTTGTGCTTTTTAAGTATATTGAGTGATAAGTGCGGTGACTGGTTAGTTTCGACACTAGGTAAGAAGTTAGTGATCCTCCCTAGTACCCGATGGATCCCATATTGACTAGATAATCTAATAATGGGGCAAGCCAGTCCAAACCACCCGTACTACCAAAACCCAAGGTTACACGATAGTCAAAGAATATCTAACGAAACCATAATCTAACATGAAATAATCATAACAAAAGTAACTACATAACTAGGCTAGCACTTTAAGTGCTTAGCCGCTCATGATAACGGAAACACAACAGGAAATAGAAGAAATCATAGATTGAAAACTCATAATTCTTACAGTATTTGAATTTGAACGATTAAATACAAAAAGTAAATAAAGTGTGATATCCTTTGGACTCCATGTGGAATTCTTTGAAGGTTGGAAGCATTTGTCGCCTCTCCAATTGGCTGTGGAGGAAGTGATGTCGGAATAGCTTAAATGAGGCCTCTATTTATAGGTATCGAACATGTTATGGCGTAACTGATAAGTGTGTTACGCCGTAACCCTCTTACACGGCATTCCATATTTAAGCAGTTGTTATGGCGTAACCAGATATGGTGTTACACCGTAACCTTCAAATAATGTCTATAAGTATGTGATCTTCCTTCCAAATGTTAAAACTACAAGGATTACGACGTAAACCATAAGGGTGTTACGCCGTACCCTATCTTGGGAAAGATTTCCCTATCCAAATTCTTGTTTATAAAGGCGTACTAGATATGGTGTTGACGCCGTAACCTTTGTTTCCCTAGATCTTCGTAACTTGCTAATAATATGTAACGGTGTAACCACTTTTGATGTTACGCCATAACATCATCAAATATATCCACTTTGTTGTCTATTTTCCCTTGTTTCTTGTTACTTTCCTGCATTTCACCTGAAAACTACAAAATGATAGAAAATATCTTGTTTTTGAGTGTTAGCGAAACATTTGTAGGTAATATAGGGGGTATTTTGCCACCAAAAAGTATTAAATATTTGATGTTATCAGAAGTATCCTAAGTAGAAAAACAATTTGTTGAACATAAATATGTTCAGCGAGCCATCCTCAAGAAGTCCTTCAGAGTCTGAAGAAAAGACTTGGCACAACCTGAGGCGGATCTCAGCGAGTGAAGAAAGGACCAAGATCGGGATAATGGAGTTAGTAAGCGTTGACAATAACTTACTAATTCTCTGAAGACTATCTCTGAAAGAATATAACCTGAAGACATTGGCGGGAACTTCCTAAAGCTAAAAGCAAAGGAAGACAAAAGTACAAGAGTAGCTAAAAAGCAAATAGTTAAATTAACTATTTGCTTTTTTCCTTTGATGGAAGTGTACATAGCTGCACATAATGCTTACTTTTCCCAAAAGTAAAAGAAGAAAAAGAATACAAAGGACAAGAGTGGTTGCTTGGACTTTTGTGAAGCTTCCAAGAAAAGCTTCACGTTTTCGTTTATAAATATCAAGTTGTAAGTGTAGATAGTTATCAATTCCTAAACAAACACAAAAATACAACATGTATTAGTTGATAGGTTTGATCCTCTCCTAGAACACACTAAGCCAAGATGCTTATAGTTCATATTAAGAGAGTTTATTTGTCATTCAATCCCGGTTGTTGTTCCGCCAACAACTAGGTATAATTTTGTGGTATAGATATATCAATAAAGAGTTAAATGTTGAAAAGTACAAAATATTTTATTAGTATCTTATCAGTCTTGTGTTAAAATATATTTCATATGTTTGCACGATTATAAGGACCAACAAGATGACATGCAAATAGTTTATAATATGATAATAAATTAGTTTATAAGATAATAGCAACATAGTTTATAAGTGGTAGCAAAATTGTTTATAAGGTGTTAAAAAATAGTTTATTATGTGGTAGTAAAATAGTTTATCAACGATAGTAAAAATAGTTTATAGGTGATGGTAAGAGAGTTTATTTATAAATGTTAGTAAAATAGTTTATAAAATGATGGTTTATTAAATAATTGATAAAATAGTTTATTAATAATAGTAAAATAGTTTAAGGAATGATTGTAAAATGTTTAGGAGACTATAACAGGTTAAAGAGTGGCTTGCATAAATAAATAGAGGATTAAAGTAAAATTGACGAAGTTTTCACGACTCATAGATATGATAGATAATTTAAATCATTTATATGGTACAACGAAAATTTAAAGGAAAGTACAAATACAAATCTCCTTAGGGAATAGAGTCTAAGAAATGTTCCAACTTAGGTTTCAATAGGTAAGACGTGGGGTCTCCTAAGCATTAATGTTATATGCCATGAGGCTAGAGTCTCCGTGAGCTTTTCCTTTCCAGAGCTTGTTGACTTGGTTTTGACTCTTCCATTTTGGACAAACACTCTTGTAGTGTCCTAGTATCTCACACTCATAACAGGTAGCTTTAGACTTTTGTTTTGCTACAGGGGGCCTCTAGTTCGCTCTCAGGACTGGGGTCCTACAATCTCTTGTTTAATGACCAACCCGCTTGCAATTTCCACATTTTTGCCGTACACGGGCCAGTGTGGTGAAATTGCAATTTACACATAGGTAGAGTTCCAACATATACTTTCTTGTTGCTTAGCCCGACAGCATGTACTCCAATCACCTTGTGTCCTTTGTTTTGTTTCTGGCTTGAACTTCCACTGTGGTGATCTTCCTATTTCCTCTTTCTGCTAGTATTCTCTGTCACCTTGTTTTCCTGATGTTCAACCTGATTCCTTAAGCCATGAGCCACGTGGGTCCTTGCCTCCTAGATTGCAATCACCTCAATAGCGCTAGCAACTCGCATAGCTACAATATGTTCAATTTCTGCAAAGCTCAATCCTTGATTTATAGTTGTTATCGTTCTTTAAAATCACATAAAATATTATATATGACGCAATGAGCACAACATATATATATAGGGTAGAATCACGTTAGGCATGGACATAAGATAAAAGCAACCATGGCATAAATAAATCAACATCACAAATAACAAAATCATAACCAACATCATAGGTTAATACTTAATACATCATTTTACATGAATAAAAGAGTATAGGTTTCTCATTAACGCAACCAACTGAGTACTACTCAAGTTTAGTAGGCAAATATGAAAGAAGCTACAAATAACGCTAATCTAGCTGTCTATGGACCAAGGTGCCTCTCAATCTCCTAGAAACTTGCCTCTATGTCATGCGCTCGACTCCGTAGCTCAGCCATCTCAAGTCTGTCAGCCCTACAGGACTCTATCAAATCTGTGACATCCATCCGAGCAGCTCCCAGTGAAGTCTGTAGTACCTTAGTTCGCTACTCTGCAGCCTCAGCCCTAGCACGTTGTGCCTCAACCTCCCGCTCTGTCATCACAGCCCTCTTAGTGCGAACTCCATCTCCAGTCGGCCGATCATGGCTCCGCTCAAGACGAGTCTCTGCGTACTCGGCTCGATTATGCAACTCTAATATCTTAAGTCTGTCGATCACCCAAAAATCCCGTAACTCTAAGGCCTCATACTCAGCATACACTGCTTGAAGCTGTAATCGTGTGATTCTGCCCATATCAATCCTCAATGAGTCTTGAGTAACCATGTCGTGCTGCTCTAATAACTCAACTCTAGCACGGAGAGTTACAGTCTCTTGCTAAGCATATGTCAATCTAGCACGGAGGGTCTCTACGTCATCCCTTACTGACTCAACATGTTATGGTGGTGGTGGTGGTAGTGGTACTGCTGGTGGTGATAGTGGTACTATTGGTGGTGGTAGTGGTGAAGGCGATCTAGATCTCTTACGAGATGACGATGATGGAAAAAGTGATGGTGGTGGTGAAGATGATGATGGCAAGAGTGATGGTGGTGGATGAACAACCGATGTCAAAACAGTCTGAGTGTGAAGTGACTCGGCAGTCTCATTCAGATCCCCGTCTGGTGAGTCATCCTCTAAAGGGTCAGAGTCTAGGTCTGAATCTAATGAGTAATTAGGCGAAGCCAGTACATAGTCCGGTGATGGCGGTGCAGGCCTAACAGGTAAGGTAGTGACCTCATCATTCGAATCGGACAAGATGATAAACAGGATGAGTACTCCGGCATGTGGCATAATATAAGGGTGAGGTGTGGTCATAGTTCTATGACAATCAATGAATTCTATAAATAAAATTTTCATATAAGGAAAATGTAAAATGTACGTAAGGGAAAATAAACGTAAGTATTGGTCATGCACGCAAGTATTGCGTATGCACATGAAAGACTTTTATGTGATGAAATTCTTATGAAATGGTTATAAGCTAGGTAATATATGCAACCTAGTTCTCTATAACCTAGCTCTGGTACCAATCTTTAATACCCCTAAAATATGCGGCAGCAGAATGGTAACCGAAGGCGTTGCTTCATAATACACAAGCACAAGATATAAGAGAATGACCTTTATATGAGTCTATTAAAAGATATTCTCATTGATTCATTTAAAAAAAATAAGTTTTAACAAGTGGTCCTATGAAATTGCATTACGAGAAAATAAAAATCTTTAATACAACGAGGACGATTTATTTCGAGAGAAAATCCATGAAAATAGTCTTGATGAATGTGGACTCCAATGCACTTCCTAAATGTCCATACGACTTATACCTAAGAAATACATGCTTAAAATGTCAACATAAATTTGGTGAGTTCATAGGTTTAATTTTATAAATGAGTGGATCGCAAGGTTTGGCAAGGCCTGCTGTATGAATACAACGCCTCAAAATGTAATTACGTATTGCACTAAGCTCATGACACCAAGCTACAACACCGTTTGCATGAAAATTAATACACGTATAAAATACCCTGGCAGGTGTTCAACCCAAAACACCCGGAATCTGATATGGTGTACGTCCGTTAGTTCGGTCCTCTGAAACTAGTAAGCGCTTAACTTACCTGGACAGGGATGTCAATCCCATCCCAATAGATCAATTTATAACACTCGCGCTTACAAAATGTAATTAACGATCCATGATAATCGGGTAACATGGGTTATCGCTACCTAGACTAATACATAATCATTTAAATTTGTAATTGCGATCTGAGTAAAACGAGCAATGTATCTCACTTCGAGATTTATAAAACAGTTGTAAATAATTAAAGCATGGCTATAAACTCACCTTAAATGAAAGTGTCTGACTTTGAAAGGGCATATCTCCTTCGTTATAATGATTCATGGGTCATTCAAAAGCGAGGTTTTAACAGTATATCATGATCTACAAGTTTTCTCATTTAAATTTTTCCTGACTCGGACCCGAAATGGGTCAAAAACATGTTTTATATAAACTGGACAGAAAGTATACAAAACAATTTTGCCAGAAAATGTACAAGTTTTTATACAAACTTTAAATGGACATATATCACTCGTTTTATGTCCGATTCTTATGTTCTTTATATCCACGCATTCGTATGAAGATATACTATCATATTTCTAAGGCCTCGACTATTCAAGACCAGATTTATGGCCTGAAAACCTAGGTACCAAATCTTGACAACAATAATATTATTTCTATTCTATCATTTTAATTCATCCACAAATTGCAACTCCATACTAGCATAATCCCTTCCATAATTTTTTATCACTTTTCATCACAACAACAAACCCATACTAACCTAGTCCCTTCCACCAATTTATCACAAATAAATATAAATTTAATAACAAGAATAAAATACACAACTTTACTAGTTTAAGTTCATGATTAATCATTGTAACAACAATGTAATTATTTCAACAAGTAATTTATAAGTGACTAAAATAAGCAGTTTGTGTGTATGTATATATTTTTATTATTCATTTTATAAATTCTTTACAAGTTTACATATATATAATTTACTTGTTTCTTTTAGAAAAACTTTAAAAATACAAACTAGTAGTGTATAATTTTATCACATGAGATGATATGAACAAATATATGAAATGAAATTATGTATGAATTGTGCACCTTAGTATGATGAGATGATGAAGATACTTGTATCAAACCCAAATATTATTTGATTATTACCCAAAACCCTTAGTTCTTTCTTGAACTTCCACTTTGGGCTGAAAATATAAAGAGAAGGGAGAGAGTTTGTGTGAGTTTTTACTAGTGTAAATGAGAAAGAAATTAGGTGTTGGTTTATATAGTGATTAGTGTGGTAAGTTGAATGGTAAAACATGGGATCACATGCATGTGTATGAACAAATGAGGAATGACATGTGTTGGGAAGTTGTGTGTGCATGGGGCGGCCAAAAGGAGGAATAGGGGGGTTGAAATAGTAACTAGCACTAGTGACATGTGATGTTGGATTAATATGGCATGTTTATGTTTAGAAGCATGTAAACCAATTTGTCTCAATACTACTTATATAGGCCGAAATTATTTAGTCTAGGAGGGTGATTTTATGTAGTTTTTGATAGTATATAGTGTAGTTATGTTTGTATGTAAAGGTGGTGAAGTGTTGGTTAATTATTATAAATGCATGCATGTAAAACCATGCAAGTTTATATTCTTTACGTAAAACTTGTAAAATAAAATATGTAGACTTATAAATTATAATCATAATAGTCATATAACATATATTGGACTTCAACTTATATTTGTTTAATGTCGGTTTACGTTTAAAGTTGTTTTTTTAGTTTACGCTATTTAGTTTATCATTTTCATATAAAAGTAACAAGTAAGGTTTTTAAAATAAATAGTTTTGTGTTTATTGACGTAAAAATGACCTGAAAAATGAGAGTTGTCAGAGACAAGAAGGTGGCTTTGATAATCCGGGTTGCAAGTTTAATGGTACGTGGGCTAGAATAGTTGGCACGTCCAACTTTCTTCATTTGAATGACATTTTTCCGTTTAATTCATTTCGTTTCCGTATGGGATGTGGCACCCGCATTCGCTTTTGGAGAGATATTTGGCTTGGCGATTCTCCTATTTTTATTGTTACAATATGTTATGCCGTTTGGAGCAAGATAAGGATTGTTTAATTATTGATCGTATTGTTAACGGCCAATGGAAGTGGAATTAGTCTAGGGAAGATATTGGGGTTCGTAATACGGCTTACTTGAGGAACATGTTTCTGGAAATTAGTCAAGTAGACTTAAATGCGGTTGACGACCATTGTGTTTGGACAATGGCTAAAGATGAAATCTTCTCTCTTGGAGAATCTCGTCGAATAATTGACTCTAAGCTTCTTCCTTCTTTGGTGCCTTCTACTTCTAGGGATAAAACGCTTTCGTGCAAAGTTAATATTTTCATTTGGAGATTGGCTTTGGACCGGTTACCTCATAGATGGAATCTCACGGCTCGAGGCATTGATATCCCTTTGATTTCATGTCCTTCTTGCAACGATAATGTGGAATCCTCTTCTTATATTTTCTTCGATTGTGATTTAGCCAAGGAGGTTTGGAAGCTTGTTCGTAATTGGTGTGACATTTATATTCCTTTATTTTCTTCGTTGGAGCTTTAGAAGGCTTGGTTCGATTCGTGGCATACTTCCAAAGAGAAGTCTCGTTGCATATCCATTAATGTCGCGGTTTCTTTTTGGTAGATTTGGAGATATTGTAATAGTGTCATTTTTGGTTCTCATCCGCTAAGGAAAAGTGATATTCTTTATTACATTTGTTCATCTTCTTTTTCTTGGTTAGTTCATAGGGGGCGAATGTCTTGCAGCTAGTTAGATTGGCTTAAATCTCCTATGCTTCTCGCGAATAATGTTTGAGTGATGTTAATTCTGGTCTTCTTCTTTTGGGAGTTTTGTGTTTTAGTCATTGTTTTGGTTATTTTGCTGTGTTTTCTTTCCTCGGGACTTGTTTGGGTCTTCATCAAAAACACCCCAGAGTAATAACTTGTGGCTCGGCCTTCGTGTGTGGGGATTTTTCTCTTGTCTTTGGCAAGAGTTTTTCATCCTTTTTGTAGGCATCGCAATTTTAAGTCTCGGGTGGTGTCTAGATTGTATTGCTTTGTTTCTCTTCTAGATTGTATTGGTACTCTTTGGCTTCTAGTGTCTTGCTAGAAGCTTTTTTATATAATTTTATCTTGTTATCCGTTCAATAAAAAATTAAAAATATAATAAAAAAATTTCCGTTGCAAGTTCGCTAAAAATTTGTAACGTTATTTGCACCACGACACATTAGAATTAAATGTAACTAAAATTAGTTTTAATTTCTGATGCAAATTCCGTCACAAACGTTTAATAACGAGGATAGATCCCCACGCTTCGCTGCGGGGCGATTTGTAAGCGTTAATGACGTAATGTGTTGTATTCAAAAGCCCAGCTAAAACAAAGTCCAGTACTTATGTTAAGTACCAAAAGACTCTTGCAAACTTTACTTAGTAATAAATAATTCCAATCCTATTGACTAACTATATAAATGGTGATTATTCATACATGAATTATGTCATCAACGTCAAACATATATATAAGAAAAAACACAATCAGTTTGATTACAGCCTACATGATTTTCTTCAGATAAGCAATTAACCGACCCCAAAGCCTGCGTAAACCTCTAAACTTAAAATGAGTCGCCTCATTACGAGCCTTAAAATCCTCGCCTGCTTCTAGCTCAGTTACGTCACGCCCTTTTTTCGCTTTCTCTTTAGCCCATTCTAACAACCCTTCACTTCCCTTTTTTGCCTCCTTAGATTTCTACCACGTAACAATTAGTTAATTCCATATGTTATTAACAACATTCTTAGTGATAGTTAAAATAGCATTAGTACTAAGGCTAGTGAAAATTTTAAACAGACTAAGGGAACTCACTCAATTCAAATCTATTTTTACCTAATTATATGCATACATGGGAATGGGTCATATTCAACATGTATAAAAATGGACTGTTTCAACATGAACACAATAGTTATTGAAAAAGGTCTTTGGTCACTCACCAAACTTTAGAATCTTGCTCAACAGCTTTATATTTGTTCTCCAATCGCTTTTGAGATGCCTAAACCTCCAAAAAGAATAACATAGACAAATTTATGTTTTACACCACAATAAATTTATTTGAGTTTCACTACCAAAAGTAAGAATATAATAAACAATGCATGCTTAGGCTGTAGGTTGACGTATCTTTATTAAATCATCATTCATGCCAGTAACATCTTGCTTCTAAAATCTTTTATGGGTCTTCAGCCATGCCATGAACTATTAAGAAAACAAAGATATATAAAGTGCTTTTTAAGTATGAAATTCAAAAGAACTAATTGTGGTTTGTTGAAATGGACTTTTGACCAATACCTTATGAAAAGTAATAACAACACCAGTTGCTAATGGAAGTGTATCTTTGATGCTATGTGTGCGTTATATTAATAGGAAAAAGCGTTTAGAGTTTTTATCACAGATAATCACAAAGGCAGGCTTCAAAATTTGCATTCATCTAAAAAAAGAGGTAGCATCATTTGTCTGAATAAGTAATCATGTTATTAGTATTCTATAAGATTTTAGAGGTTTTCATACCCCTGTTTTCGGCTTTTGCAATAGAACAACAACTTTTTAAAAATCGACAGACTCCGAAACACATTGTTAAAGGTTTCCTGGAGAAAAAAATGGTAAGTGTAGACAATCTTAAATAAATAGTTACAAATAAGTTTCAAGTTGATACAGTAAGAAATACCTTAATTCCAAGAGGGTTTTATCATTTTTTAACTCATACAAACTAATTAAGCGTGTGATAAGCATATGTAATCGATCAAGGTTCTTGACCTGCTCATGCCTAGCAACACGTTTGGCTGAGTTCATTGCCGTATAAAAACAAATTAGGCAGAAGACCTAACCAATCAATACCCGCCATAGCTGCATCCACAACTTAGTTGTGGCTGCCCTGCCAAGATACGGGACTTGGTAAAACCACGCTTTTTAGGCAAGCAAGCGCAAGCAAATCCACTACAATGTTGTAACATTGCATAGACCCCTTATAATCATATACTCACTCTTAAATGCCAAACGACGTGTAACCCTAAACCACACAAATTTGGGCTCAGATTTGTGAGTGCGGGATAGGAAAAAAGGTATGCGACCCGCCCCAAATGCAATAGTGTCATCATCACCCATAACAAATACAAGTCGTTCAAGTTTGAAACTATTCGGCTCAGACTTGCTAGCGCGGGCCAGGATTAAAATGTACCCGACCCTCCATGGCTGGCTGCAAACACGTAGTCATGCTGCCTCGCCAAGATACGTGTAATAAACGCATAAACGCTATAGTATCTTCATCGCCTATAATACCCACCAGACAACACGAACATTAACCATGAACTCCGACCCGAACCTGCTGTATATCCGATTCATACCCGATGACCCGATCTGCCCACCTCACAAAACATATAGAAGGCGGGCTTTGAAAACATTTAGCTCAGAGTTGCATGTGCGGGCTAGGATTAGAATGTACCCGACCCGTCATGGCTGCAAACACGTAGTCGTGCTGCCTCACCAAGATATGTTTAATAAACGCATATACGCTACAGTATCTTCATCGGCTATAATAAACCCCAAATTAAATGATGAACAAGTTTCAAAGGGCCGAGATTGGAATGCACCCGATCTGCCATGGCTGCAAACACGCAGTCGTGCTGTCTTGCCAAGATACGTTTAATAAAGGCATAAATGCTACAATATCTTCATCGCGTATAATAAAATGCAACTTAAATGATGAACATTTTCAAAATAAGCGGTTTTCTCAGCAAACCAAGCGTTAGCAAACAAAGCGTAAGCCAAATGCATTATATAAAACAAACGATTAGCGGGCATTTTAAGCATAAGCAACAGAAAAAATATTTGTATTATATAAACTATACAAAAATCAGGAACACCGACCCGTATCTCTGTTAACATGATCAAACATAAACCTTAGAGAAAATGCTAGGCACAAATTTGAGATTGCATGACGAGATGAAAGAGTATGCGACCCGACATGGCTGCAAGCATGACGTCGTGCTGCTCCACCAAGATACGGGTCGATTGTACCCACCACGACCCAACAACCTATCGCAGTCCCCGAATTGTGATGCGGTCGTCGTTAGACTTCAACAAGAAGTTTTACAACTCTCTAGGCAGAGCACCTAATCATTGTAGTAGTATTATAGGCAAGACTCGAGGGGTTGTTATCGTTCACTCGAGGAATAGGTTGGGAAGGCTTGATTACGGTCTAACAAAATTTTAAAGGTTGAGGAAAGATTATTTTTGTATTTTTATGTTTTATGGAAAGCAAGTAAATCATATATTGGAGAAGTTGGTTTGGTTTTAACTATTAAACTAAATAATAATCAACTAATGGTGATAACAATAAGATAAAAGACTGTGTTTATTTAATCATGTATTACTCCCTAGATTGCTTCTCCTAGTGTTGTTGCCTTGTCACAACACAAATAAGCTCACGAAATACATATATCAACCAGAAGAATCAGAAAACTCAACAAATAACAAAACTGACTGAATAAACTGAATAAGCTGAATCGAAATAGGTTTTTGTTTGTTTGTAAACTTAGCTGAAATTAGCTGAAAATCCAGCGTCTGATCAAAATAAGCTAAAATAAGCGATAAGCTAAATGATTAAGCAGGAAAAGAAAAACATCACAAATACGCCTGTACAGCTCTGATACCTCTTGTAAGGTTTCTCGTTCACGGATCTCGAGAGGTCAGGGGTTGATTGAAATATCATATAAAAGCCATTTTTAGAAGAGAGGAAATTGATGATTTTAAAATGATTAGTGAAATTACAATTATGAGGTTCACCCCTCTAAGGAAGATTAGAGGGGGGGGGTATTTATAGCCTAAACACATGCCATCTTTGGGCTAATTACACTTTTAGTCCTTGTGTTTTAGACTATAATAAAACTAATGTAATTTCCATATAGACACCATATTTTTAATCCTAACAACAACGTGTATTTAAGTAAAGACCGAAGCTTCCTTGATGAATGATCGAGCTTCTTTGTTCGACTCAATATTTTAAGGCTAACAATCTCCCCCGAAGTGAGGTCTTGAATCTTAAAACAAGCTTCATTGTTTGACTCGATATTCTGAGGCTAACAATCTCCCCCCGAAGCTTGGTTTCTGACAGATTCTGAGCTTCCATGTTCATAGTCATAACATGGTCTTGGATTTCTTGAGATTGCTTTGACATTGAGTTCTTGAGTCCTGTTCTTGGTATTTATCTTTGTTGTAGGCTTGTTCCTTCATGCTGTGTGATCTTTGATCTTGAGCCTTTTTTTCTTTTTGAATTTGTCTTTTTTTTTAGATCTTTAAATCTTTTCCTTGTTTGTCTTTATCGTCTTTTTCATCTTGCGATCTTGTGCCTTGACCAACATGCTCATACCATGCATCATCTTAAAAGCTTGCTAGTAATCTCCCTTGGCAATCGTTGTCTTGATAATCTTGATAACTTTTAGGAAGATCTTGGATATAAGATTTTGCGGAAGTCTTTGTATTTAATTCTTAAGCTTTCTTGATTCTTGAATCTTGATGCTTATAGTATGTCTTTGTAGCTTGAGTATGAGCATGTGGTAGTGAATTCGACTCTGCTAGAATGAGGCTGCAACACCGTTGTTTGTACCTGCATTTTAAAGTTAGTAATAAACAACAGACGGAGGACGAATATGGTTTTGTCATTCGTCGAGATTCGGTTGCAATAACCTCCGGTTCTATAGGACCATTTTACAGTATAAATATTGTACCTGTGATTTGGTAGATTTAAGAAATCTCCTTGACAGGGTTTTCAGCTCAAAGTATAGGATCTTCTGACACAAATGTATTAGATTCACCATGCTTGCTTGTTCTTAATACTGGAACGTCTCAAAGCATACAACAAGATATGAGTGAATCAGATAGTTACTATCTTTTGGATTGAGTCCTCAATTAATTTACTGGACCAAAATCGATATCTAGTTATCACAAGTTTAATTCATATAGAATCTCGCAAGTCACCTACAACAGAGCTGTTTGATGTTGTCTCTAGAAGGATTTCCATTCATCACTGTGAATACTAAAGAGCATCACTCTGAATGTTCTGGAAAAATCACAAGGATATGGTAGGACTCGTGAGAAACAGCTTGTGAAGCTTATTGGTTTTCAACAAGTATTTGCTTGGAAGTGTCCTAATGAGATTATTTATTGATCTCGATGGCTCTAGACTCGATTAGTGCGTTTTGGGTTTTGTAATCAAGGCATGGGCAGACTGCCACCTATTTAACATTAACTAACTCGGAGTGAGAAAGTCAATAGAAGTCCCGTGTATCTCTGTGATAAATGAGACAAGTATGTTTTAAGAGAAACTTGAATGTCTGGGAAGGGTTGTGCATTACATTCCTCTGGGTCCTGAATGTCATTCTTCAATATCAGAATTCATCTTTGTGAAAACCGATATATTATGTATTGACCCGATTTCTACCTAAATGTTTGTGGAGGGCTTCTTTCTTTTCACCCTTTATCCATACATTTCCTTTTAATTCTTCAACCCCTTCAATGCTTACCACGACGTCATTACTAATACCTTGTTGTGTTTGTTCTAATGTTAACTCATGTCTTAGTCGGCATCATTCTCTTATTCTCATTCATCTCCAATCATTCATAAGGACTGCTATTTCTAACTATGGAGTGTCCTTGGGTAGAATCCATCCGGTTCCTGTTGTTGGATCTGGACTAATACTTAACCTAACCACACCATTATGACTTCAGAATCGTCATGAATTAAGATGTTGTTGGGTATAAGATCGTAACCATAAAACTATTTTGAAAATCAATCAAAGTGTTTGATATAATATAAATCAAAATGTTTAACACTTTGAGAGTTTCATTCTTTTGAAATGCTCCCCCTACACATGTGCATTGATATTCGAAATTGTTTAGCACATGGAGGAAAGAGTTATGCACTTAAAGTCTTAAAGATCACATTTTAATCACATTTTCTCCCCTTATGGAAATAACTAATCTCTTAGTATTTTATACCAAGTGAATTAAAAATTTTAGACATGAAAATGTCTGCATGGGGAGAAAAATTGTTGACACCTACATAGCTTGAATTAATGGAACTTTTCTTTGATCCCCCTCAATTTCACACATATGACACCAATTGAGAGAATAGGATTATGACTTTGTAAATTCCATGTGAAATTGAGTTTGACTACTTGTATATGTTTTAACAAAATAAGTATTTAATTATTATTAACATTTTAACAATTTTCATTTGTTTAAACATTTTTGAGATGTTTTTGACACACCAAATGACCAGTGAGTATGTGCCTAACGCATTAATAACTTGGTTTTAATGACCCCCCCCCCTCAAAAATTGATTCACTTTTAAAAAATTATTTAACTTTTGAAAGATGCATGAGGAGGGAGTGTCGAACACACAATTTTGAAATTTTTTGAAGAACCTTATGAGAAATTCTTAAAAAATTATGTTCAACGTGTTTTGAAAAACCAATGTTACTTGAGCTCGAAAGAATTTGAATGTCTTTTGAATTGACTTTTTATGCCAGCTCAAGTCCGAGAAATTCGTTATTTATTCTCGTTTGTGGAGGATAATGTACATGAGTTGCAACTTTTCCTTTATTTAAAAGACCGGGTTGTTATTGACATTTAATAACAAACTAAAGAAAAATTAGATATGACATGTTTTTAAAACTTTTGACATCTTTGCTCGAACTTTATTTCACACGATCATGTGTCATTGTTATCGACATTTTCTAGGCACGTAAATGTTATCGATTCCAAGAGACATGCCGAGAAGATTCTTTTTGGTATTTTTTAATTTTTTTTTTTGTTTTTAGTTTTTTGAGATTTTTTTAATTTTGTATTTTTTTCTTTTCAACAATTTTATATTTTTATTTTCTCTTTCAAACTATTTTCTAACATAATAAAATTGATTGTTTATTCAAGGAAGGATAATGACTAGAATTTTTCATTATGAAACTTTTGAAGAGGTGGGTTCATAAGCTATTGAAGTACATGCACTCAAAGAAGAAGAGTTTGCACAATCTAGTAGTGTAGGATTATGTGTTTTCTTTCCTATGGTTAAACGCTCTATCATTGTGTTGTAAGCAGGTTTCAACGGACTTTCCTAATGGGAATCCACCTGATGACCACTTGATTAAAGATTTCTACTGTTGGTTTCATGTCAAGACCAGATTTATGAGCTGTTGTTTTGTGACATCCGATGAATTTAATAGGTTAATGTACCTTTAGGGAAACTGGCCTTATAGTGGTTATTTTTATGATTTCTTGCGTGTTATGTGTTATATGTGTGTGCTATGTGGTTTGAATAGGTGCATGATATTCATTTTGAGGTTATGTCACTCTCATTTGAGTGCGTTTGTGTTTGGTTGATGAATATTCCATTTTGGTCACGTATAGTGATAATGAAAAGGAATGGCGTATTGCATACAATGCTACGTCAATAGTTGGATGATTTTATGTTAAGCGTTTATGGGAAATATATCATGTTGGAAATAAGTGAAGTGAGTGAAATTTGAATATTTATAGTGGACTTTCTAAAAATAAAAAGTGAAATGTGAAATTAAAAGTTATATTTTTGGAAAGTTTAGTAAGTTGCGTTTATTTAAAAAGGTCTACCCAAATTAGCTTAGGTTTTCATGAAAACATAAGGTAATAAAGGTAATTAGTTAATTAATAATTAAATAAAAAATAGTATATAAGGGGGGGACGATCGGCTAAGGGTTTAGGATAGGGATTATGAGGCCTAAACTTTGTCAAACTTTAAGACTTAAGGGATAAGGATACTTAGGGTATATATATACCAATAAACCTAGCTCATAATTCTTTTCCGCATTCCTTTGTGCCGTGCGATTTCAAGACCCCAAAACCCTAGGTGTGCCGAATTTTGGGTTTGATCCAAGAACATTCAAGAATTGTTGTTTAGGTGCTAGCATTCAAGGTAAGTATGTTCATCTTAGCTAGTTTATGATATTCATGTAATATGATTTATGATGGATCTAGGGTTTACATAAAATATAGATTATATATGAACTTTAATGATGCTATGATGATTTGGGTTAGTTTAGGGTTAATTTCTTGAACATATGATCATGCTGTTGATTGTTTAGGGTTTTTGCGTCTAGCAACTGATTTAGAGGTGAGGCTTTTTAGACTTTGAGACTTTGAAGAATGATTTGTGTGATACTTCGATGAAGCGAATGTAGTGGGTGATGCGTTGAGTAGAAAAGAGAGAGTGAAATCAAGACGAGTAAGAGGAATGAAACTGATAGCCCAAAGTGAGGCGTTCAAGCAAGAGAGAACGTAACTCGTAGACAGGTACATGGTTTAGATCAACAAATAGATGAAAAGGAGATGAGTAGTTTATACTTTATGGATCGGAATTTGGGTTCTAGGTAGGAAGTTATCAAGGGATGAGGCCCCTACATCAAGATACTTGGTTACATCGGAGAGCGAGTTAAGAGGGGGGGACGATACTATAACCTTTGGAGACATGTATTGGTAGCCACGTATAGAAAAGGATATAGCTACCTATGTTAGCAATTGTCGGATTTGTTTAAGGGGTGAAGGCTGCAATGTCAAAGACTTTTGGCTTGCTGCAACAGCATGAGATACTTGTGTGAAAATGAGATAGAATCACCATGGATTTTATCACTTAAATTTCCAAGGTCAAAGTAGTGAGTATGCTATGATTTGGCGTTGATGGTCGATAGCCAGACCACGTTTAGCTCATTTTCTAGCTTATACAAGTAGATTTCAAAGATGTGAAGTTGGCCAAGGGATTTATATTGATGATATAATAGCAAAGAATGAAATTCTGGGTGACGGTTCAACTCCGAATGCGATTGGATGATTTACCTCGTGGTTTTGGTTGACGATGCAGAAGAAGAAAGTGTTGTTAGGAGAGCGATGGATTTGAGAAACATGTGAGCATCTCAAGTGGATGGGACTAAGTTGAACGTCATGATTTTAGACTTTGGAAGATATAATGAGGGCATGTGTTATTAATTTTGGTGGTAGTTATCATTTGAGCATTTGGTATGCGCCTTTTAAAGCTTTGTATGGAAGGAAATGTAGGTCGCATGTTCTATGGGCACAGATTGGAGAGAGTAGTTAGATGGACTTGAGTTAGTACAAGAAGAACGCACCTAATAATGTAGTATTGGTAAAGGAAAATCCAAAAGCAGCGAGAGATCGTCAAAAGAGCTATGTTGATTATAGGCGTAAGCTGTTAGAGTTTGAGGTGGGAGATCGTGTATTGTTAAAGGTGACGCCTTAGAAGGGCGAAGTTCATTTTGGAAAAAAGGGTAAGTTAGCACCGAGATATGTAGGCCGTTGAGATCGTTGCGAGGGATTGGCCTTGTAGGCTTTTAGGTTGAGGTTTAATGAAGGATGTTAAATAGCGTGCTATGACACCTTCCATGTGTCAAATCTACAAAATGTGTTCGGACGGTGCTAATTTTCATGTGCCATAGGATGAGATCAAGGTCGACAAGGACACTTCGTTTTTGTCGAGGAACATGTAGAGATTATGGATCGAGACAATAAGAAGTTAATAAAATCGTGGAAAATAAGCGCTTGTGAAAAGTTAGAGATGGAATTCGAAACGTGGTCCTGAGTTTACTTGGGAACACGAAGACCAGATGGGGATTAAGTATCTACAATTGTTCGTGGACCAAGTTGTTGAGCCTGCTAGTTAAATCTCGAGACGAGATTTCCTCAAGGAGGGGATACTGTGACATCCATGATTTAATCAGGTTAGTGATACCTTTAGAAATAGCTAAGAGTTCATTTTGTGTGATTTCTTGTGTGCTAAGTGGTTTGAATAGTTGCATGATATCATTTTGAGGTGTATGATCATCTCATTTTGAGTGCATTTGTGTTTGGTGATGAGTATTCCATTTGTTCACGTATAGTGATAATAGAAAGGAATGATGTATTGCATGCAATGCTACGTAAATAGTTGGATAATTTTGTGTTAAGCGTTTATGGGAAATGTATCATGTTGGAAATAAGTAAAGTGAGTGAAATTTGGATATTTATAGTAGACTTTCTAAAAATAGAAAGTGAAATGTGAAATGAAAAGTTTTATTTTTGGAAGGTTTTTAGTAGTGGTTTATGTTCTAAAAAGGTTTACCCAAATTAGTTTAGGTTTTCATGAAAACATAAGGTAATAAAGGTAATTAGTTATTTAATAATTAAATAAAAAATAATAATAAAATAGTATATGGGGGGGGGGGGGGACGATCGGCTAAGGGTTTAGGATAGGGATTAGGAGGCCTAAACTTTGTCAAGAAACAAAGTTTGACTATAATTAGGATTCTAAGGATATAAATACAAAACCAATAAAACCCTAAATCACTTTTTCTCCCCCTCTCCCCTTGTGATCAGCCGAAACCTCAAGAAGAAAAAAAAAGATTTTTTTTAATCAAGAACAAGTTGGTGATTTAGTGTTTTAAGAATCAAGGTTTAGGTATGTTCGTTAACCCTAGTTGTTTAGTTATCTTTAAATCATATACCAATTAATGTGATGGATCTTTAGGGTTAAAAGAAATTCTGTAATTAAGGATGTATTAATAATGCTAGAGTGTTTAGGGTTTTTTTAGAATCATATTGATGTAAACGGTTAGGTTTAAATCACGTTAATTTGTGATTTAGAGTTGAGTAGATTTTAAGGTTATGTTCAACTGATGATATCTCCATGTTAAAAACTTGTTTTGATATGATTCAAGTGCCTAAATTGTAGTTCAAAGAGACTATTTTTTAAAAAGTTCAGCCTCGAATGATTTAGAGTTCTGGAAGTTGGTTAAATATTGGTTACAAGAAAATTTGTCAAAACAGTAAATACGGGTCAGAATTAGGTCATGTTTAGGAGGGTAAAACCCTAACTTAAATGTGGAATTAAGGTTATCCAATCTACAGTGATTAAGTTCTATATGTATATAAAGAAACCCTAGAAGGATAGCTTCTGATTGTGTGTCTAAGTATGGTAATTAGGGCCATACATTTTAGTGTGCAATCAGATCCGAATTGGGACAGTTTTGAAGTTTGATTTTATTCGGGATAGTTGTGCATGTAATGAGAAGTTGGGAATCCCAAGGTAGTTAATAAACTCATAAATGAACTTAGGTGATTTTTGTAAATGGTTTCCATACCATAATTTTTAATTATCTCAAGAGCGTATTTGGATTAATTAAGAAAGAGGCCTCTAGGACTTTGAGAAACCTGAAGTCCTAGAAAGAAAGACATTTTGCCCATCATCGACATCTTAAATTTTGAACACATTATTTCAGAAATATTTCACAGAGTGACGGATCAGTAGAAGCAAATATTATATCATCTACATAGATTTGTACCAGTAAGATGTATTTGCCTTCTTTCCGAGTGAATAATGTAGGATCAACCGCACCTTTGGAGAACTTTTGGGAGAGTAGAAACGATGATAACAAATCATACCAAGCCCGTGGAACTTGCGTTAACTCGTAAGAGCCTTCTTGAGCTTGTACACATTTTAAATTGCTGTGATTATGTGTTAGTGTAAATGCATGGACTATTATGTTACGAATGTGCGTTATGTGCTACATGTTATGTGATGTGATATTGGTGAGCTAAGTCAGGAGGATTACTTGCGGGTATCCATAGCCTGCTTAGTGGAAAGTATTGTTGCCTAGTCAGGAGGGTTACTTGCGGGTATCTTCGGTCTGAGCTAGAGGGAATGAGAATTGGTTATGTAATGTGATTTTGAGATGTTGCCTAGTCAGGAGGGTTACTTGCGAGTATCTCTGGTCTGAGCTAGAGGGTAAAAGGACTTGAATTGATCCAAGGGCGATTAAGGTCATCAGTTGGTGTTTGATTGATTTGATTTGGATTGAAGTACATGTTAGCGTGTATTGTTTTATAATCACAGTAATTCGGTTAATGGTTTTGGAAATAGATTAAGTATGTGTGTCTGAAAACCTATGTTTCTCACCAACCATTGTGTTGACGTATAAGCATCATTTTCAGGTATTCAGCAGGTTGAGATTAAAGTTAGAAAAAGTGGCTAGATGGACCGTAGGTAGCTGTCGAAATTTAGTTATCTAGATTTTGTTATTTATTTTTGATGATGAATGTTAGTTGTTTTGCTTTGTTAGGATGTATGAATGTTTGGATTCTCTTTTTCTCTCGGGTGTATAATAGACTATAACAGCTATGAGGAAATAGAAAATGAACACTTATTACCTGTCATAGCATATAATTTATCGTAGGCTTGGTAAAGGATCAAACCTCCACCGCTAGGCGCAAGTATTAATCATTACTATCAAAGAGGTCTTTTAAAGGGTTGTGGGGTGTAGGTGTAAGATAACATTAATAGAAACGGAAATGGATGGGATACATTTAGGGAGTGACTTTTTGGGTAAATTTGGGGTGAAAGGGTTAGCTAATTATTTATACGAATACATGTTGGTTTGGTTGCTAAGCCAAAGACTAGGACAAGATATATAAACTCTACAAAACTCTACACCAATCTCTTACTTTTTCTTTTCTTGACTCTATGATAAACATAAACATAAGCAAATGGCAGCCCGTAATAGTAGGCGTTTGTGTTGCTGCTGTGACAACCAATGACATGTAATAGCTAAACAACAGATGTAACACCCCCAAATTGGGTCGCAGCGGAATATGGGTCTGGGGATGGTACTTCATAGATCAATAGCACAAGATATATATAAGAACGACCATTTAAAAGTCGTTTAAAACAGATACATTGGATTTAACAAATTATTGTTACATAATTCCGAAACTTCACTTGTTCATTGTTCAAAATACATAGATTTTAGTCCATAAAAAAATATATCCCCAAAATGTAATGCAACCAAATCTTTGATGCATACGAATTCCAAAATAATGACCACCAATGTATCCCTGGTCTTGTACCTCATTGATATCCTGAGAAAACATTGCTTAAAACGTCAACAATAATGTTGGTGAATTCATAGGTTTGTAAAATGTATAATGTAGGACCACAAGATTTCCTCATGATAATGCAACAGATGAAAACATTATAAAATGTGATTACGTTTCCCTAAGCTTATGACATTGAAGCTCGACATGTATGAATTGCAATATAAATTGCCAACATTGCCCATGATGATGTTCTAACCCGCAACATCCTAAATCTGACATGGTATACGTTCGTTGTCCGGCATACCAGCACAGTGAGCATGACTTACCCGAACGGGGATGTCAATCCCAAATAGATCTATTTATAACATCCGCGCTCACAACAAGTAATTGACAGTTCATGATAATGGGCTCAGAGGGTTATCGCTACTTAGGCAAACACGTAATTGTAATGTAAAATGTCTACTTGCGTCCAATTGTAAAACATGCATATGTTTCTCACCCCAAAACTTGTAAATCATTATAAATGTAAAACGTGGGGCTATGAACTCACCTCGAGTGAATGAATATCAAGGTATAACAGAAAATGTGTCACGTAGACGCCCGAATGCAACCTAACTAATTATACGCCGTATGAGGCGTTACATATAGTACTTTGATTAACTAATTACCATAAATATTTCTTATATTGTGCATCAACATCTAATTGTATTTGTGGAATCATATTTATAAAGTAAAAGCGTTTATAAATATCTCTTTAGTAAAAACGGCGTAAACTTTCTCGTTTTAAGTCAGTTTTCGTACGTTATTATGTCATGTTTTTCACTTATTATTGTCGTGTTTATTGTTTCAAAATATTACTTTTTCATACTTAAAAGTCCTATTGTGACAGTTATATTTTTACTGTTTCATTACATTTTATAAATTTATTTTTGTAAATTTCAGTTTAATTCATCAAACTCGTAAATATCGTATCTTATTCGTTTTTTAAACTTTGTTTTAGTGATTCTTTCGAGCACGTCTTTGTAATTAAAAGTTTTATCTAAATAATGTACTTTCCAAAATGTATCTAAGATGAATAGTTTTTTTACTTTTCATAGTTTATAAAATTATTTTTATTAACTTTTAATATATCTGGAAACACTGTGGAAAATACATAAAAAAATAACTCCTTCGTTATTAATCGACAAAAATATTATGGATTTTAATGTTTTGGTATACTAAAAATATGTACTATCTGTGAAAACTAATATCCACCTTTTTATATCAGAGTTGGTTTTGTAATGAGGTTTTTATAAAATTTCTGTTATAATCGCAGTTTATTATTCGTTATCAACTTACAAATCGGCGTACTCTTCTTCGTTTAAATTGGTTTTTACTGAAGTTTCTTACCATTTTCGGAATCCTTTTGACATTTAGTATTAATATAATTATTAAAATAATGATTTTATAATTCCCGAAAAATTAATAACTGAATGTTTTGATATTTTGTGTTAAAAAATATGTTTAAACTTGTTTTTGTAACTTTTTAGTTTAGCAACTTTGTTACAAGTCCATTACAACACTTAACTCCATAAGTCTTACATACTTAGGGTCCTTAGTCCATCATTTGTCCAAATATTATCCAAGAATCACAAGATCCATAAGTCTACATACTTATTTGTTCATAAACTTTAATAAGTACACTTTTTAGGTAACTTGTTTATATACATTTTTTATTCAATAAAACAACACTTGTACATTAACTTATACTTCATTCTCATGGTATTATTCCATATACATATGTTAAGTTATACCTAAATTCAAAAAAAAGTGTAAAAATCTATTTTACAGTTATAAGGTCTTTGATGGTGATTAACCTATACAATACATCTTATGATGCATTAAATCATTATGTAAAGAGATTAATAGGTTTTTGGATAAACCTTATATGATGTAAGGATGATGAACAAAAAACAATGTCTAAACCCTTGTTTAGCAAACAAACCCTAGCTTCCAAGTCTTACAAAACCCTAATCCAAAGAAAACCTAATTTCAAACCTTCCTTGCTTAACCCTTTTAAATGCTTAACCAAGCCTTCAAACCTGATTTGGTATATTTAGATATGTTGTAGGAATACCTGGGAAATGTTCGGTAATAAAATTATATGGATTGTTTGTGTGTACTTGGGTTTGGCCATGGCCTATAGCGAGAGAAAGGGAGAGGATTATGTTGTTTTTCACTTAAGCAAATGAAATATATGTGTGTTCTCTTCTAGTGCACCCTTTATATACTTCCTTGACTAGTCAAAATTGCCATAGGAAGTCCAAGACATGATGTGGATTTCAAGGGAAGTCTTGGTCAAGACTTGTTTAAAAGTCCTTAAGGTTTAATGAGCTAGAGCTTGTACAATATCAAGTTGGTGTTTTGTGTGATATGTGTCCCCTTGGGACTATGTTGTTGGCTGAATTTTGAGGGGAGGGAGGGAGTACATGTTGGTTTTTGATCTTTTACAAAATATCTAGCATTTACTTGTTGTTACAAGTTGTAGTTTAATGTATAAAGATGTTACTTGTGAATTGTAAGTCTTGGTTTATTTCTTTTGCATAAAATTTGGCTAAGGTGATAAATATGGGTGCATTTTTATAAAACTTTGGGTATTGGGTATTAAATTGGGTATTTGTTGAAGCGTAGGAAAGTTTTGGTGGTTCCGGGTATGCCTAAACGTGATTTTATTCGCAAAAAATATATCACTTTACGTAAGAAATAAATAAAAACAAATATAAAACCTCAATAAAAATAAATGTACAAAGTTAATAAATTATCATCTAAATAATTATCTAACATCGGTGTGATGCCCGCTCGTTGAATGATCATTTTTAGATTCGTGATTTAAATTAACGTTCTTCAATTAAAAGCAAACGTTTGTACAAGACTAAAAATAAATAGGGAATTTTATTGACGTCGTACAATGACCCTAAAACACAGGGTGCTATAGTCTTCCCCTGTTAAATAAGCCTTATCCTCAAGGCTTAAGACGTGGCACTTAACAACGGTGCAGTCTTTGCGAAGAGGTGTGGATAAATTCTTCCGGATATGGTTTCAAGTTCCCATGTAAACTCAGGACTATCCTGGAGTTCATTGAACCTTGATGATTGGAAGGCGGCTTTGTTTGTCAAACGTTTAACCTCACGATCCATTGATCTCTATTGGTTTCCTCAAACATAAATAAAAGCTTGTCACCATATTGGAGTCATCTAACGGAACGTTATTGGTTCGTCGGCATAGCACTTCATTTACGTTGATAATGAAAAGTATTGTGATCCATGCTCAACTTTTGTGGAAGTCAAGCTTGTAAGCAATCGGATCTAACCTTTTCCAGTACCTTGTAAAAGGTCTTAACAAGATCTAGGGTTTTAGCTTCACCCAATTTCCTAAAAGGGTACTACTCATTTCCAAGGTGAAACCTTGTGCTGACTTTTCTCTAACTTGAAATTCCATCGGCTTACGCTTTAAATCGGCGTAACTCTTTTGTCGATCACGAGCAGCTTGAATTCTTTGCTTGATCTGAATGATTTTCGAGTAATCTCTTTGGACTATTTTATGGACCGTGAGTTGAACTTCTCCATCCTCGGCCCAACAAACAGGGTGAACAAAACTTTCGACCGTTCTTAATGTGCTTAATTCGATGCAGCCTTAATGCTTGCGTGATTACTATTTGTTTATGCGAAAAATTCAACTAATGGCAAATGGTTAACCCACCCTTTTACAAATCGATTTACACAAGCACGCAGTTATATCCTTCTAGGAGTTTGATTAGTCTCTGCTTTGGACGTTAGTTTGCGGATGATAGGCTAGGTATCTAATTATCCACAATTTGTACCCAGGCCTTATGATAGTGACCTCCAAAATTTTGGATGCAAAACCTTAGGGTCTGCGAATACTCAATTGATTGAGAAAGGTATTCGTTGCCTTGTGACTACAATCTTTCAGGTCATTCTTGCTAATTTTTCCATGGGACTCGGTTTCCCTCATTGGTATTGAAGATTAAGGATTTTGTAAGTCGGTCAAAATCACCAAATGGTGTCAATAACCTTTGGCGAAACTTAGGATGCTTCATGTAAAATCCATAGTGATATTATCCCACGTGCCACTGAGGTATCTCAGGTGCACCAACAAACCCGATGGCCTTGTGTTCAGCCTTAGACCTTAGCTACACATCAAACATTTGCTAAACATAGGTGGTGGATGTCGGCCTTCATATTGGGCAACCTATATAGCTTCTTCATGTCCGATACATATTGTCAAGATCCCCGGATGGGATAGAGTATTTTCGAACTTGTGGGGGATCGTTACATGATCACAGTCCTTTATTTCAGTCCTTAAATTGCCATAACAGGGTAACCAACTCCTGCCATTTAAGCATAGATTTCCATTCGGGCGGGGTTCCAACCTTTTTGTTCTAAGTTTCTCTAGATCCTTTGAATTTTTAATCAACATACCTCCAACATCTTCGTTCTTGATGTTTTCTGGTTTTCGTGCTTCAGTCTGAGCATTCAAAATTTGTTTGGGGAGATTCAAACCAATAGTCATGACTAAGGCTCGAACCTGTAATGGCTTATTCCATTATTTACGGCTTAAGGCATCGGCCACTACGTTTGCTTTCCCCGGGTGGTAACGTATTTCACAATCATAATCGCTGAGCAACTCTAACCAACGACGTTGTCTCATGTTCAGTTCCTTTTGATCAAGAATGTGTTATAAACTCTTGTGATCTGTGAGTACCATACACTTAGTTCCATACAGATAGTGTCTCTAGATTTTTAAAGCAAACACTACTGCTCCAAGTTCCAAATCATGTGTCGAATAGTTCTTCTCATGAATTTTCAATTGGCGTGATGCATAAGCAATCACCTTCTCTCTTTGCATCAACATCGTACCCAAACCTTTGATCAAAGCATCGCAGTATACGATAAAATCTTTGCTTCCTTTAGGTAAAGCCAGAATTGGTGCACTACACAACTTTTTCTTAATCAGTTGAAATGCTGCTTCTTGCTTGTCACCCCAATCAAACTTAACTCCTTTCTGAGTAAGCTTGGTCATTGACTTGGCAATCTTTGAAAATCTTTCGATGAATCTTCGGTAATACCCAGCAAGACCTAAAAATTGTTGAATTTCCGTTGGTGTTTTAGGAGATGCCTAATATTTAATGGATTCAATCTTGGCGGGATCTACATGAATGCCTTGACTATCAATCATGTGGCCGAGAAATTGTACCTTGGGAAGCCAAAATTCGCATTTAGAGAATTTAGCGTACAACTCCTCTTTCTTAAGCAATTCCATAATTGCCTTAAGATGTTCTTCGTGTTCCTTCTTGTTCTTGGAGTAGATGAGAATATCGTTGATAAAGACGATCACAAATTTATCTAAAAATGGCTTGCACACACGGTTCATGAGATCTGTAAATACCGCTGGTGCGTTCGTCAAGCCAAATGGCATAACTAGGAACTTATAATGACCATATCGAGTTTTGAATGCCGTCTTCAGAATATCTTCTTCCCATACTCGAAGCTGGTGATAACCTGATCGCAAGTCTATATTAGAATAAACACTAGATCCTTGTAGTTGATCAAATAAATAATCGATCCTTCGGAGTGGATAACGATTCTTCATGGTCAGCTTGTTCAGCTCTTGGTAGTCGATACACATTCGAAATGATCCATCCTTCTTCTTGACAAATAATACTGAAGCTCCCCAATGTGATGAACTGGGTCTTATGAAGCCCTTGTCAGAAAGTTCTTGGAGTTGGTCTGACAATTCTTTCATTTTAGACGGGGCCAACCGATAAGGTGCTCGTGCTACAGGTGCAGCACCAGGTATCAAATCGATTTTGAATTCCATTTGTCGAGTCGGTGGAAGACCCGGCAAGTCCTCAGGAAATAATTCAGGAAAATTTCGAATGATCGGTACGTCCTCAAGTCGCTTCTTCCCCTACTTATCTTCAGTCTCCTTTGTAGTAACATGTGCCAAAAAGATAGGACATCCTTTTAGAATGTACTTCTGCGTTTTAGTGCATGAGATGATGTTTAAACGAATCTCGTTTCCGTGGCCACTTTCGTCACTGTGAACAATCAACGTTTCATTTCCCCAGGGAATACGAACCATTTTCTCGGCACAAAAAATGATAGCTTGGTACTTTGCCAACCAATCCATACCGATAATGACGTCAAGACTACCAATTTCTACGGGCATTTAGTCTATGTTGAATGGGCGATTTAAGAAATTTAATGTACAACCCCGAATGATAGTGTTTAACCTAATTATTCTCCTGTCAGCTAGTTTAACATCATAATAATGATATAAGGTAGATGGTGTGATATAAATTTGTGAGCTAAATGCAGTAGACACAAAGCTTCTATTGACATAGTATCAAATAAGACAAAAGCATAGCGGTTGTTTAAAAGGAACGTACCCGTAACGACGTTTGAGTCTAGGTTTGTCCCTGCACAGCCTACCGCATACATTTTTGCTGGATCATTACCATTTCCCCCTTGCTTACCATGGTTGTTGTTTTTCAGCTTTGGACAATCCCTCTTGAAATGTCCTTGGGCTCTACATTCATAGCAAGTAGGTTTCTGACCTGCCCCAATGCCCCTTTGGTTGTTAGCAGTATTGGCATTTGTAGTACTCTTATAATCACGAGCCATATGGCCAACTCTGTTGCACTTGTGGCATTTTGGAGCACATTGACCGTCATGGTGATAGTTGCATTTTGAGCACAGAGGTTTAGATCCTCCGTAAGGTTTCTTTTCACCAGACCCTGCTGCATAAGCCCTGCCAGTGTTCTGCCTCTTGTTCTGTTGTTGTTGGTGGTTATCATCCTGCTTTCTTTTGTTTTCACTCTGTCGTTCAGCAAAAGTGCGGATCTTCTTGTCCATCAGCTCAGTTGCAAATTTAATTGCATCCTGCATGGTTTTTGGCTTAGATGCTATTACACTTCCGTGAATCATGTCGGGAAAACCACCGACATATTTCTTAATCTTATCTGACTCTTCAGGAAACATCCTAGCACACATCAATGCCAGTTCCTAAAAACATTGGTTATAGCTTACTACATTGGTACCTTTAACCTTAAGATTCCACATCTCAACCTCCAGCTTATTAATCTCGCCCCTTGGGCAGTACTTGTCAGTTGATATGTGTGAAAACAGATATCCATTTTATATCAAAATAAGCCCAATAAAGACCAAAAACATAATAAAAATGGCAAAGATATGCTTGTTTTTATGTTTTGTATGTGCATGTACAAATAAAGCAAAAACCACAATAAAACGGTTAAAACCAAGCAAACACGAACACAAGGAACGAAAGAGCACAAAAGAAGCCAGGAATTCAAAGCCAAAGTTAAACCCACTAGAAGACAAAAATCCTAAAATTACAATATTAGTCCCTAAGCCCAAAGCCCAAAACCTAAGCCCATAACCCATAAATGCTAAGTCCATGGACCAATCTTGCCAAGTTTGGAAAATAGTTTACACTTGGACTTTTATTATACAAACAGAGGGACTAAAACTGCCAATTACCCAAACTTACCCCCTTTTACCCTGCAATCAAAAATGGGCGCAAAAAAAAGTTGTGCACTATTCATCATCATCTTCTTTTTTACCTAGGGTCAAATCATTGGGGCAAATAGAAATTAAAGGCTAAAAAGGATAATTCATGGGATCATTTACACATGGGCAGAGTCTTGCATCATCAAACGCACCTCATTGGTCAATACTCACAAGAAAGGCCACGTTGGAAGAAGGAAAGCACAAGTGAAGATGGGTTTTACACTCAACTCACTCACAAAATTAACACAAGTGTCTCAATCACGGATTGCCACGCTGGTAATCCATGTGAGATAGCAAGTGATCTAATGGCCAAGAATGAATTACCAATCATTGAAAGATTGTACGGCTATGATAGAAGGGAGCGTGGGAAGAGACCAAGGGGCTAGAAAGGTCAGTTTCAGGCTATAAATAGCCTCACATTTCACACACTTG
>BQNB010036761.1:0-44747 GCA_026074375.1 Tanacetum coccineum | reverse complement strand
CACACTCATAATCTAAAACAAATCAAATCCTCAAAACCCTATTCATATCAAGTGGCAAACCAAGAACAAGCTCCACCACAACAGGAAATGGCTGAAAACCCTGCTCCTTTCACTCATGTAAAATAGGTTGGCTTTAACCTTGAAGATGTCATCCATAATACCAACAATAAGGTTGCTCTTCTCTACCCAGAACATTCAAACAAAGAGGTTTTCCTATGTGTCTCTGACTTTAAGTGTTGTATTAGGGAAGCATTCACTAGATCCCCAATCCAATACAAAGAATACCTATCTGAGTTTTGGTACTCAGCAAATGCTTTAGGAAACTCTAAGGTATCCTTCTTAATTCCCACTGGTGGGATTTATGGAGTATTAGAGGTAAACACTTTTAGGAAAGCAATTAGAACACATTATCTTTTTGACTCTAGTGACTATGTGGACCCACCCTCTATTGACATAGTGAGACCTTGGTTTTCAACAATTCGGTATGAGGAAGAAGTGTCTGCTAAAGGCATTCTCAAGAAGAGTCTACTTCCTCCTAGGTGGAAACTGCTGATGGCACAAATCATCCAGTGTTTATGTAACACCCCAAAATCGGTTTATAAGTATTTTATTACGAAAAGACCATTGGAATAGTTTGACTACGACTTATATAAGTTTGAAGACGTTAAATGATTGGATAGTTAAACCCGATAGTCAAACCATAAGTCAACATAATGTTATGTAAATGGGATTAGAAAGATTAATGTGTCATGTTAAGAAAAGAATGAAACTAAGGGATTAAAGTTGCCAAATAATAAAGATGCTATATAAGTATGTAGCCAAAAATAAAAGGAAATGGACTTGAGGGGCTTATTTTGCCAATTAGCCAAAGTACCAACTAACCAGAGATATTTAGAAATATCTTTGGAGTTTTCTACACAATTCATGTGAGTGTCTGGTAAGTATCGACCCAGGGAGAAGAAAAGAGAGGGAAAAGATGAAGTATTTCCTAGTGAAGAATTAAAGGTGATTTGAGGTTCCTAATCAAGATATAAGTCTATTCTAAGGATCTTTACAAGGTAAGTAATTAATAATTAAGTTAATTTGGTGAATTAAGGGTTAAGGTTCATAGACCTAAATTGGGGGTTTTGGGTGATTATGGTTCTAATCAATAATCAAGATGTTTAATGATATTGGTTAAGGTTAATTGAAGAATGAATGTAAGAAATTGGGTTTTTTCATCATATGATCAAGATATGATCATACGATGATTAAGAATGGTATTGGGTAAGTTATGGGTTGAGTGAATCCATGTTATTAATATCCCTTTAATATGTATAATTGTGGTTTAGGAAGGAAAGCTTGAATGATGATGATGGTGATATGCTTATGTTTATTTCTAGCTTAGGTTCAAGGTAAGTAATTGACTTACAAGAAGTTATATTAAGTTTATAGCATTTGTGTTATGTATTAAGTGTTAAGGTTATAAGAAGATTAAGACTAGTGTGATTGATTAAGAAGAGGAGACTAGTGATGATCTAGCTAATTGAGTAAATCCTTGTTGATGTGTCTTTCATGATATGTGTTCCTGTGATGAAGGTGATTAGTAATGTTGTGAACTAAAAAGGTATGTAAGTTTATATGCTTAAGAAGGATTGTTGTGTTAAGAGTTGTGATGTAAATGTGTTAAATGAAATATAATGACTTGTATGTCTATTACTTACTAAGCGTAATGCTTACTGTTTAGATGTTTAATGTTTTGTAGGTATATTGCGAAGAAGGTAAAGTGTTGGTAAAAAGGTTATGATTTAGAAGCAAGGACTAGGTAAATGAAGATGTTCGTAGGAGCTTAGTACTAGTTACCGAGCTCATATCAAGGTTAGACCCCATGTGTCTAATAATTTGTTAATGAATGTGTTTAAGTGTCAAGAGTCATGTAATGTGCATGTGAAATGAGTATGAGTCAATGGTTTTGATTGTGTGCTTAAGTGTATGTAAATGAGTTAAAACTAGGCGTTTGGTAAGCCCGTAAAATATATGATTTTGGGTTATTTAGACCACAATGTTTATGACATTGTTGTATTATAACATGATAATGATTTCTGGAAGGTATTATGAAGTTTCGGGTTAATATAGTCAAGTTGGGAAAAAGGTAACTTTCTGTAGTGGCGTAAACTTTTGTTTAAGCCGTAAACTTTTCATTTGCAGTGAGGTTACGCCGTAACCACTTAGGTTACGCCGTAATCTTTGGTCAGAAGGTTTGTTCTTTTTGTCAATCTTGTTTTTGTCGTAAAAACCAAACCGTAAAGTGTTAGAATGAGTTTTTTATATCGTCGTAAAGCTAAAAGGGTATATTTTATGATAATGGAACTTACATAGGTCTAATTGTAGTGTATATTAAAAAGTATGTTTAGGAATGACACAAGGTCATTCCCGGTTATACGTTTCCGCAAAAGTTTTGATTTCAGGTCAAATTTCGAGTCTGGAAAGGGGCTTTTAACTTGGTATCAGAGCTTCGGTCTAATGGAAGTAGGTTTCTACTATAGGTTGCCTAAACTTAGACCACTTGTAGATGCGTAGGTCGTAAGTTTAATAAACGAAGGATGTGAATGCCTTAGTATAAGGTAGTTAAGTGCTTGCGGCAAATAGAATGATGATGCTTAGACATATTAATGGTTATGAAATGTGTTTTGGTTATTGATTACATGATTTTGATTTTGATTAGAATGTTAAGAGCTTATTAGGAATGTTATAATTGAAGATGTTAATGTAAGTCTATGAAAGTTATTTATATGTCTAAATGTTATAGGAATGTGAGATGACATGATAAAAGGAGAAGCAGGAGCTAAGTAAATGTGTAAACGTTTAAGTTATGAAAAGGCTGTTTATCTGAAAATTATTATGTAATGAAAGTAAATGTTAAATGTAGGAATATATATTTATATAATGTGAGATCTATGCTATGTTGATTATATGTCTAAGTAACATATGGTATGTATATGATAACATGAGATTAAGAAATGCTTAAGCTAAGATAAATGCATAGGACGACATTTTAATAAGTAATGACGAAAGTATATAAATATGAGTTAGATAATGAGAAGATGCTTGAGCTATGAGAAAGTTTTCAAATGAAGAATTATTGTATTGAGATAAAGCGCTTATATGAATTACTAATAAAATGATAAAGTATGATAAATCATATAATGTGGAAAACACAATAAAGTATAATGCAAAAGAATGACATGGTTAAGTATGAATGATGTTTAAGAAGAGTCGCGCTAGAAATCTTAAATGATGCTAATCGTATTAAATGAATGATAGAGAATGAGGGTTATGCATATGAAAGAGCTCAATGAAATAAAGGATATATATTGGTATAAAATTTGATATTGAGTTTAACGTGAAGTAACATGAAAACAAGAAATGTATAAGTATATGAAATATATAAGAATGACAAGTACCACTTGAATCTTGTGTACTAAAATGAAAGAAGGTAAAGTGTGGGCTAAAATTGTGTAAGGTAATAAAAAGGGGAAATGGAAAGTATATGATTAGAAAAGCATGTAAATGACAAGAAGTAAAGAATGATAAAATTAAACGTAGCTTGGATCCATTACGAAAGGTAATGGTACCCTTGGGGTAGCCTAATATTAATGATGAACCTTATGGTATCATCGAGCTTGGCCAAGCTTATTAAAGTATAAAGTAAATATTAATAATACCGTAAGGGTATGAATAATAGGCTAATCCCTACGGGGAGAAAGCCAAGTTTCCTTCGAGAAAAGTTAAGGAGATTGGATCCAAGATTACAAAAGACGATATAAAAAAATAAAAAATGAATGAAATGAATGAGTTATTGATATGTGAATAATGGAAAGTAATGATGACTTACGTAAGTTTAAGTGTTATGTCAGAAGTGTATGAGTAGGATGGTTTATAATTTCATTATTTAAATGGATTGGGACGCCTCTTCATTTAAATAAATAAATTGTGAATCACTAAACCATAAGTTTATATTTTGTTATTTGCATTGATTGGGACGCTTCTCAATGTAAATAAAGAAGTATAGATATGTAGGCTTATGTGTTCTCGGCATAATATGATAGGAATTAAGAAAGTAAGAAACATGAGTCTAAAAGTAATTAGATATCATAGGAATTAAGATAAGAAAAATAAGAAGTTGAGTGCAACCTTTAGAAGAGACCTTAGGGAGAAGGCTAGGTTTAAAACGTTAAGAGATAGGATTAAGAGTAAAAGTTGAATTGATGTTATAATATGCCTTATGGCATTGCTTTAATGTAAGTAGTGGCTATGGTGGTTGCTAGGTTGTATTAGCACTCTTACGTGAAATGTGAAAGTATTGGTTAAAGTTTGAAATTATAAAGACAAAGGTATTAAATTTTCAAGCGACTTATAGTCTTTGATGGAAAAGTTACTAAAAGAAGGAACGAAAGCAAAGTGTAATAATGGGAATGATAAAAAGAAGGTCAAAATGATCACGTTAAATAAGAGAGTATAAACTAATGTTGGTTAATGATAAGTTGAAATAATGAAATTTCTCAAGTAACATGTAGTTCTTAATGAAAATTTAGAAAATAAATGAATATGAATGTAGGGATATAGATCAAAAGTTACTAAAATGAAGTAATCGAAAAGGATAAATGTTACTTAGATGATGTTGGTCAATAATAAAAGCGTAAATGTGATAGAAATAAATGTGAAGTAAAAGGGGTTAAGGATAAATAGAGGTATTATAGCGTATCTAGAGTTGCAAAACCATATAGGTTGATGCAACTAGTTAAGTGTATGCTAAGAATGCTAAGATGAATCATGGGGTCAAGTAACCAAGTTATGGTTAATATTAGACGAAGAGATTTTGGGATGAAATCTAAATAAGGGGGATAGATTTGTAACACCCCAAAACCGGTTTATAAGTATTTTATTACGAAAAGGCCATTAGAATAGTTTGACTACGACTTATATAAGTTTGAAGACGTTATATGATTGGCTAGTCAAACCCAATAGTCAAACCATAAGTCAACATAATGATATGTAAATGGGATTAGAAAGATAAATGTGTCATATTAAGAAAAGAATGAAACTAAGGGATTAAAGTTGCCAAATAATAAAGATGCTATATAAGTATGTGGCCAAGAATAAAAGGAAAGGGACTTGAGAGGCTTATTTTGCCAATTAGCCAAAGTACCAACTAACCAGAGATATTTAGAAATATCTCTGGAGTTTTCTACACAATTCATGTGAGTGTCTGGTAAGTATCGACCCAGGAAGAAGAAAAGAGAGGGAAAAGATGAAGTATTTCCTAGTGAAGAATTAGAGGTGATTTGAGGTTCCTAATTAAGATATAAGTCTATTCTAAGGATCTTTACAAGGTAAGTAATTCCTAATTAAGTTAATTTGGTAAATTAAGGGTTAAGATTCATAGACCCAAATTGGGGGTTTTAGGTGATTATGGTTCTAATCAATAATCAAGATGTTTAATGATATTGGTTAAGGTTAATTGATGAATGAATGTAAGAAATTAGGTTTTTTCATCATATGATCAAGATATGATCATACGATGATTAAGAATGGTATTGGGTAAGTTATGGGTTGAGTGAATCCATGTTATTAATATCCCTTTAATATGTATAATTATGGTTTAGGAAGGAAAGCTTGGAATGATGATGATGGTGATATGCTTATGTTTATATCTAGCTTGGGTTCAAGGTAAGTAATTGACTTACAAGAAGTTATATTAAGTTTATCACGTTTATGTTATGTATTAAGTGTTAAGGTTATAAGAAGATTAAGACTAATGTGATTGATTAAGAAGAGGAGACTAGTGATGATCTAGCTAATTGAGTAAATCCTTGTTGATGTGTCTTTCATGATATGTGTTCCTGTGATGATCTAGCTAATTGAGTAAATCCTTGTTGATGTGTCTTTCATGATATGTGTTCCTGTGATGAAGTTGATTAGTAATGTTGTAAACTAAAAAGGTATGTAAGTTTATATGCTTAAGAAGGATTGTTGTGTTAAGAGTTGTGATGTGAATGTGTTAAATGAAAAATAATGACTTGTATGTCTATTACTTACTAAGCGTAATGCTTACTGTTTAGATGTTCAATGTTTTGTAGGTATATTGCGAAGAAGGTAAAGTGTTGGTAAAAGGTTATGATTTAGAAGCAAGGACTAGGTAAATGAAGATGTTCGTAGGTGCTTAGTACTAGTTACCGAGCTCATATCAAGGTTGAACCCCATGTGTCTAATAATTTGTTAATGAATGTGTTTAAGTGTCAAGAGTCATGTAATGTGAATGTGAAATTAGTATGAGTCAATGGTTTTGATTGTGTGTTTAAGTGTATGTAAATGAGTTAAAATGGGGCGTTTGGTAAGCCCATAAAATATATGATTTTGGGTTATTTAGACCACAATGTTTATGACATTGTTGTATTATAACATGATAATGATTTCTAGAAGGTATTATGAAGTTTCGGGTTAATATAGTCAAGTTGGGAAAAAAGTAACTTTCTGTAGTGGTGTAAACTTTTGTTTAAGCCGTAACTTTTCATTTGTAGTGAGGTTACGCCGTAACCACTTAGGTTACGCCGTAATCTTTGGTCAAAAGGTTTGTCCTTTTTGTCAATCTTGTTTTTGTCGTAAAAACCAAACCGTAAAGTGTTAGAATGAGTTCTTTATATCGTTGTAAAGCTAAAAGGGTATATTTTATGATAATGGAACTTACATAGGTCTAATTGTAGTGTATTTTAAAAATTATGTTTAGGAGTGACACAAGGTCATTCCTGGTCATGCATTTCTGCAAAAGTTTTCAATTTCGGGTGAAATTTCAAGTCTGGAAAGGGGCGTTTCAACTTAGGGGTAAAACTGGAGGTTTTGATCAAATAACCAATAAAGATGCCATCATTCTATATTGTCTAGCCAATGATGTCAACGTTGACTATGCCATGATTTTCTGGGAAGATATTATCAACAAGCTAAAAAGGAAAAATAGGGAAAAAGTTGTCCTTTACACAAGATTTTCATCCCTTCTAATGATGCAGAAGATAAAGGATGGGTATGGAGATGGTGACGTTACAATACACCCCACTCAAATCTTCATTGTCAATAACTAGGCACTGAAGCCCAACCAACTTAAAGGACCTCCCTTCACAGACTACATGATGGCAATCTGCAATGCAGAGAAGCCCGTGGCTTATAAAGTTCCCAAGCCCTCTTCCAAAGGTGAGAGGCTTCCCCAAGGCACAAAGCCTAGAGCTAAACCTGGACATAAGAAGCATTCAACTTCAAATTGGGTATGGGGAAGAAGTGTCTGCCAAAGGCACTCTCAAGAAGAGTCTACTTCTCCTAGGTGGAGGCTGCTGATGGCAAAGATCATCTAGTGTTTAGGGGGTAAAACTGGAGGTTTTGATCAAATAACCAATAAAGATGCCATCATTCTATATTGTCTAGCCAATGATGTCAACGTTGACTGTGCCTTGTAATAGTTAGACATTATTATATAATAATTAGTAAGCTAACCGGGCCGGCTTATAGAAAGCCCAAGGAAAGCCTAGCCCGACCTATCTTTTGTAACTATATAAACCCTCTCCACACATGGAGATGGTGTTGGTTGAATGCATTTTCTCACAATCTGGTGTGTGTTCTCACATCCACTCTCTCTCTAAATTACTAAGTGTGTGTGAAATAAATATCCTTCAATTGGTATCATTCGCCATGGTTTCATCTTGGGATCTTTAGTGTTTTTTGTGGTTTTATTGTTTCGGCTTATTTGTGCTTATTCTTTCGACTTATTTTGGGCTTAACATCACATTTCTACATTTTTTTTGTTTGTTTAATACTAGTTTTAATAACGTTTCTACTTTTTTTTGTTTCTACTGTCTCCTTCATAATTAGTTTTTTTATTCTTATTTCAATTAATCTTGGGCTTAAACCTTATTTGGGTTTATATAGTGGATTCTTACTCAGTTTTGTATAAACGCTTGAATCGGTTGAAATCCTTTTGTGGCTTATTTTTTTTTAAATGGTTTAACATTTATAGTGGTGGTTAGTGTATCTTTGGTTCATTTTGTTGTTGTTTCCTATATGTCCACATTAAGATTGCTCTTTTTTGGTCAACAAGGCTTAACTGCTTCTCTTCGAGCTTATTTGATTTTATGAGTTTGCTTAACATTTTTGTTGGTCTAACGGTTGAAGACAAAAAAAAGGAGACCAAGATCCCACTTTCGAGGAAACAATGACAACATACGGTTTTGTTGCTTCGGTTAAAGACAAGAAGACATTAAGGACGATTGTACAAGTTTAGAAGGAATCGAACTAATGCACCGATCTAGCACAACCGAACGAGTTCTCCTTTGAAGACCGATCTAGTCACTCTCCTTTGAAGACCGATCTAGCCACTCTCCTTTGACAACCGAACTAGTCATTTAAATCAAAAGCCGAAGTAGTCTTCAGTGTGAGCCGAACTAAACATGTCTAGTGTGAACTGATCTAAACCATTCCTTTGACAACCGAACTAATCAAGCATCCTTCAGAACCGAACTAATTCAAACAAGAACAAAATCTACACACGTTTAAGTTTTTTTCAGTTTTACAGTTTTGTGTGACGTTCAACGACGGGACTTAAGACATACACCGTTGTGATCGTGACTCATTTTCGATCAACGTGGTATATTTATTTTTCACCGACGATAATCTTACGAGTCAGCGAGATTAAAAATACCTACGTTTCATTTTTGTAAATTTTCAAACGAAGAAGAAAATTAAAAGAGAGGGACGTGTGTTTTTTTTAATATAATTCAAACTTATTTTGAAATTAGCAACTTAGGCCTCTGGATTTCAAGACATTTCACCATTCGTCCTTTGTTAGCTTGTTAACCCTCATACTTGAAACAATTTTACACCATTGGTCCTCAGACCTTATAATTCAGTCGTTAGCCCTCTAAACTGAAACTGTTATGCACAGTTAGTCCCTACATTCATAATTAACAACCATTAAGCATAGAACTTAGATTTTAATTGCACTGTTAGTCCTTATTTGAGTTTTAATCAACCGGTAATTATTTTAAGCTGAAAGTTTGTGCATCGTTTGTCATTTTAAGCTCATTATTCGTCAACAAAAGCTCAAGTTCTTCAACAACAACAACGACTTCACAACAATTAATCATTGCTTCACGGTTTCTTCTTGATTTTGTAAAATCCCGCGAAAGATTTAATTCTTTTCTCGGTTTAAATCATAGATTTGTAAATTCCCATGAACGTTAATTGATTTCAAACCACAACAACAATCACTTAATCTTTAAAAGATCCACAAATTTTATTTCACACATCAATTACTTCAAAATGTTTAACATAAATGAGAGAGTTTACAATCCGCAATCACAGATTCAAAATGTTTCTCATCAAGTTTCAATGTTTCATCCACAAGCTTCTCAAGTGATTAATCCTCAACCATCAATGATTCATTTACAAGCTTCTCAAGTGATTAATCCTCAACCATCAATGTTTCATCCACAAGCTTCTCAAGTGATTAATCCTCAACCATCAATGATTCATTCACAAGCTTCTCAAGTGATTCATCAACAAGCATCTCAAGCACCAGTTGTTTCTCTACAATCATCAGCAGATCCTATACAAGTTGATTCAAGCCTTGTTGCACCATACTTTCTTCCAACTGATGATCCACTTGAATGCTTAACCAAAGCTTTGACATTCATGAGTACCATACTTGCTTCAACTTACCCATCATCCAACAATCAACTAGAGACTTCATCAAATCCAATGCATCAAGTTGCTATGCTAGAACGACAGACTCTGAGTTATGTGGGTAATTATTCAACGGGTAATGATCATATAGCAAGACCGTAAACTCAATCAAAGAAGATACAACGTCTCAAGCAACAGATGTTGTTAGCACAACTTCAGGAAGCAGGGATTCAGCTAAGCAAAGACCAACTTGCAATTTTGGCAGATACAAGAAAAAGAATTTATTTTGGCCCAGGTGCTTTCACAGTGACAACTAATGCACTCTTCCAAGCAGATGGAGTTGAGGTATATGATTCAGATTGTGATGACAATGCACAACCAAGTTTCATGGTCAATATATCAAGTTATGGTTCAGATGCTCTCGCTGAGGTACACAATCCAGATAATGTGGATAACAATATGATTAATCAAGCTGTGCAGGCGATGCCACCTTCTGAACAGTCAAATGTTGTGAACCATTCAGAGACTGAAATAACCAGTGATAGCAATATCATTCCTTATTCTCAGTATGTAACAGAATCACAACAGACAGCTGTTTAGAATTCTAACTTATCTGCACAACAAGATGCACTAATATTATCTGTGGCTGAACAACTGAAAAGCCAAGTAATTAATTGCACCAAGATTAATCTCGACAATAAAAGTGTCAATGATTCTTTAACTGCTGAGCTAGAAAGATATAAAGAACAAGTTAAAGTTTTGAAAGAAGGTCAAAATGTTGATTTAAAAAGTAAAGATAACGTTTCAGATTCATGTGAACAGTCTGTCGAGATTGATTGTATTAAACAAATTCTTTCAGAACATGTAAAAGAAAAGGAATCTTTTTATGCAAACAGTTACTCTTCTCTAAAATGATTTTAAGAAAGAAGAATCTAGAAACATTGATAGAGAGATTGCTTTAGAAAAGAAGATCAAACAGCTGGATAATATTGTTTTTAAAAGAGATCAATCAGCACAAACTGTTCACATGTTGACGAAACCTTAGTTTTTCTATGATCATACCACTAAACAAGCTCTAGGTTTTCAAAATCCTTTCTATCTGAAGAAAGCTCAGCAGTTGGAACCAAAGCTTTATGATGGTAATGTCATTAAGAACACTAGTGCTATTGTGATTCCTGATTCCGAAGAGACCCTTATGCTTGCTGAAGAGAGTCGTTCAAAAATGCTTTTAAAACAACAGGATCCCATGATGTTAGAAAAGAAAGTTAATACTACACCAGTCGATTATGCTGCTCTTAACCAACTTTCTCAAGATTTTGAAACACGATTTGTTCCACAAACTGAATTATCTGCTGAACAAGCCTTTTGGTCTCAGAATTCTATGAATTCTTCCGAACCCACTTCTTCTTGTAGACCCACCAAAGTTGAGGTTCCAAAAGAACTTCCTAAAGTCAGCATGGTTAATACGAGTTTGAAGAAACTTAAACACCATCTTGCTGGCTTTGACGTGGTTGTCAAAGAAAGAACCACAACCACAGCCATCACTGAGGGCACGTGGGGGTTTGAACATACAAAAGCTTGTTTTAGGGATGAAATAATTCCATTTGTAAAAGCTCTGAAGGACTTATTCAATACATTCGATCAATATTTAATTGATGAACTTTCTGAAGTCCAAAATGTCTTTCATCAAATGGAACAGGCTGTGGAACAACATCGTTTAGAGTCCAAAACATTTCAAGTAAAAATGAATAAAGTTTTAAATGAAAACGAACGACTCTTGGAACAAGTCATTAGCAAAGATATAGTGAACATAATTGTGAATTCTTATGTGGATAATGACTATGTGAATGTGCGTGAATGTGAAAAGTGTCTCAAACTTGAGACTGAGCTTCTCAACAAAAAGGATTTCATTGAAAAAGAGACTTATGATAAATTGTTCAAACGTTTTACCACTCTTGAAAAACATTGCATCTCTTTAGAAGTTAATACTCAACTTAATCAAGAAATTTTTCAACGAGACAACTCTGTTTCAAATCAAGGTGCTCTAAGTTTTGATCAATATTTTGAAATAAATGAATTGAAAGCTCAGTCGCAAGAAAAAGACAAAGTCATAATAAAGTTGAAAGAGAGAATTAAATCTCTAAGTGGAAAAATGAATGAGGATAAGATAAAAAAGGACTTAGAGGAGATTGAAACGATAAATATTGAAGTGGATCATAGGGTGTCAAAACTTATTGCTGAGAATAAGCATTTGAAACAGACGTATAAGCAACCTTATGACTCGATCAAACCAACACGTGTTCGATCAAAAGAACAATGTGATGCTTTAGTTAATCAGGTCAATCAAAAGTCTGTGGAAATCTCTGATTTAAATGCTCAACTTCAAGAAAAGGTTTTTGCAATAACAACATTGAAAGATGAATTAAGGAATATAAAAGGAAAAGGTGTTATTGCTTGTCGTGACTATGTGAATAAGCCAAAAGTGATTGCCCCGTAGTGCATAAGGTAGACTTGGAACCACTGTCCCCAAAGCTTAAAAACAATAGGGAAGCACATGTAGACTACATTAGGATCACTAAAGAAAATGCTGACACTCTTTGTGATATAGTTGAACAAGCTAGAACCTCAAATCCTTTGGAAAATGTGTTAGCTTATGCTTGCATGTACACAAAACAGATTCAGGAGTTGTTAGTATATGTTAGTGATACATGTCCAAGTTCCCCATTGAAGAGTGAGAAGTTGGTTGCCGTCACACCAATGAACAAATCTAGAAAAGTCACTTTTGCAAAGACTAGTACAACATCAGACAACAACACACAAATTCAAGTAGATGTTCACTAGACTCAGACCACTAGCAAACCTTTAGTGCCTTCTACAAATGAAAAATGTTCTACTAATGCTAGCAGATCAAAACCTTGAAGTGAAACAAATAACCATAGGATCATGCAACCATTAAGTAGCAACCAGAAATCTCAAAAAATAGAAGCCCACACTAGGAATGCTAAGCCTGGTCTGACTAAAGAAAATAGTGAGTCTAAATTTGTGTGCTTAACATGCAACAAATGCTATTTTGATGCAAGACAAAACTTCCTATGGGTTAAGTGTATGGTTGCATGCTTTCTGATATCATGATTTGTGTTTCTTGATTTTATCAATGATGTGAAACTCGAACCAAACTAAATCTGTTAGAATAGTTCAAAGAGAAAAGTTTGGAAACCAACAGGAAAAGTGTTTACAAATATTGGATATACTTGGAGACCTACTGGTCAAACCTTCACTATAGTAGGAAATGTGTGCCCTTTAACTAGGATAACCACAACTGCTGAAGTGCCCCTTAGGAAACCCACGCTCTAAGAAAGCCATACACTAAAGCCTGTAGTAACATTGGTTACTTCAATGAAACCTAGAAAAACAGAAATCTAAAACTAATGTTCCCGTTAGAAAACCTAAGATTATTAAATCTATATCTGCTAACAAAAAGGAACCCAGTAAATCTTAGGGATCCATAGTTTTTGATGTTCCATCTTCCTCTCTTGATGAATACAGGTCATCCAAATTGTTCTCTGGTATTTGGACTCCGGCTGCTCCAAGCATATGACCGGAGATTGCTCTCAGCTCGCCTATTTCGTTAATAAATTTTTAGGTACAGTCAAATTCGGAAATGATCACGTGGCAAAGATATTAAGATATGGTGATTATCAAATTGGTAATGTTACGATCTCAAGGGTTTACTACGTAGAAGGACTTGGACACAACTTATTCTCTGTTGGGCAATTCTGTGATTCAAATCTTGAAGTTGCTTTTCGTTAACACACCTGCTTCATTCATAATCTAGAATATGTTGGAACTATAGACTGATCTCGTAGGCAACAATATGTAAACCACAGTCTCTTGGAGATAAGATGGCATCCTCCACTAAAAGTCTCTTGTCAACGGCCTCGAATACTAAGTTATGGCTGATGGCACAGGTACTCTGTCCCTCATCTGAATCATTGGAGCAATCAACCATTTAGCTAGACACGTTCTTGTTCGAGGTCTCCCTAAGCTAAAATTTGAAAAGGATCATCTGTGTTCTGCTTGATCAATGGGCAAAAGCAAGAAGAAACCTCACAAACCTAAATTTGAAGACACCGACCAAGAAACACTCTATCTTTTGCACATGGATCTTTGTGGACCAAGTGAGACGCAAGTGTTGAGAGGATCCAATGTTTCTATTTCTACATGCTCTTCAAGTGTCCAATGCAGGTCATATAAATCTGGATCCGGGCTGCTCTACACATCTAATCAATATGGTCAATGACTTCTAAGTACTTCAGCTTAGGACTCGATCTTCATTTTATGACTTCTAAGTACTTCAGCTTAGGACTCGATCTTCATTTTATGACTTCTAAGTACTTCAGCTTAGGACTCGATCTTTATTTTACGACTTCTAAGTAAATATCAGCTTAGGACTCGGACTTTAAGAAAAATGACTTACAGTTACTTCAGACTGTAACTCGATCTTCATTCTATGGCTTATGTACAATTCAGTGCATAACCCGAGCTTTATTTAATGGTGTCTCTAGACAACACTTCAGGCCCCGTTCCTCAAAGAAAAGAAAGATGTACCCTTCAATGCGCTTTATCTTTAAAGGAAGAGAAATCTTCTTATTTTCGGTCATTCTCATCAATAATGATATGTTCTCACATGCTCGGATATTATTAAAGTAGATCAACGTACATTAACTTGTATTTTAGCTCACTTGGTTAATCAAAAAATGGCAATCGCATTTTTGAAGGGGAGAATAGTAAGCAAAATATGGTCAAAAGTTGATTGATTTTTCAAATGGTCAACATGGCTTCTGAACATAGCAGTTCAGGACCCACACTTTATGAAATGACTCCTGCAACAATAAGTTCAAGACTCGTGCCAAACCCTCCTCCTTCAACATCATTTGTACAACCTTCAAGAAATGATTGAGGTTTACTGTTTCAACCACTGTTTGATGAATTACTCAACCCTCCATCAAGTGTTGATTGTCCAGCCCCTAAAGTCATTGCTCTAATTACTGAAGTAGTTGCTTTAGTTCCCGCTGCATCAACTGGTTCACCTTCCTCAACAACTGTTGACCAAGATGCACCATCACCAAGTAACTCTCAAACAACACCCGAAACTTAATCTCCTGTCATTCCTAACGATGTTGAAGAAGACAATCATGACTTAGATGTTGCACACATGAATAACGATCCGTTCTTTGGTATTCCAATTCCAAAAAATGATTCTGAAGCATCTTCGTCTTTGGATGTTATTCCTACTGTTGTGCCCACTGCTGCTCCTAACTCAGAACACGTTACCAAATGGACCAAGGATCATCCTTTAGACAACATCATCGGTGAACTCGAAAGACCTGTTTCCACGAGACTCCAACTCCATGAACAAGCCTTATTTTGTTACTATGATGCCTTTCTCACATCAGTTGAACCAAAGAACTATAAAGACGCGTTAACTCAAGCATGTTGGATTTAAGCAATGCAAGAGGAACTTAATGAATTTGAACGTCTTGAAGTCTAGGAACTCGTTCCTCGTCCAGATAAAGTGATGGTTATTACTTTAAAATGGATCTACAAGGTGAAACTTGATGAATTAGGAGGTATTCTAAAGAACAAGGCTCGATTGGTTGCTCGTGGTTACCGTCAAGAAGAGGGAATTAATTTTGAGGAATCTTTTGCTCTAGTGGCTAGACTTGATGCTATTTGAATTTTCCTCGCACAATATGCGCTCACATTGATTATGATCATCTATAAAATAATGTTAAACAGAATTCTAAACGCATTCTGCGCAAGAAGTTTATGTTAGTCAACCAGACGGGTTTGTGGATCAAGACAATTCGAATCATGTGTACTAAGCTAAGACGCCTCGAATGGGTTTTGAAACAACTCCACCAGTGTGTTACATCTATTGTTCCAAGTTTCTACTCTCTCAGGAATTCTCTTAAGAACCAGGACCCACATGTTCATCAAAAAAGACAGCAAAGATATCCTTGGTAACAAATCTATGTTTTTGAATGATATAATCTTTTGCATCTACAACACTGAATTATGTGACCAATTTTTCAAAAATAAATTGATCAAAGTTAAGATGTCGATGATGGCAAAATATCATTTTTCTCTAGACTACAGATTTCACAAAGACCCCGAGGCATCTTTATAAACCAGTCAAAATATGCTCTTAAATCTTGAAGAAATATGTATGGAAACTAGAGACGCCCGTGGATACCTCCCATGGTGAGAATCCAAACTAGATGAAGATACACAAGGGAAAATGCCATAGATCCTACACCCATCGTGGAATGATTGGCACCCTTATGTATCTGACACCATAGAACCAAACCTAAACTTAATATGTAACGTATGCATGTATGCCTGGTAAATCAGGCAAAGCCACGAAAAGCACATCTATGCTGTAAAAGAACTTTAAATACCAACGAGGAACATAAATCGGTCTCTGGTATCCAAAGGATCTTCAATTGCTCTAACAGCTTATGAAGACCTGATCCCACGGGTTGCCAAATACTAGACGAAGTACTTGTCTAATGTATGCAATTATTGGAGACAGAACTTGTTAGCTTGGTCATCAAAAAAGGCATGAAAAGCGCTGTGATATCCATTGCAAAGCTGAATAAAATGCTAATGTCTGGGCTGTTGTGCTCAAATCCCGTTGGATGAGACACAACTTACCACTATGCCTTAATTCAATAATATTTCGAATGTACTGTGATAACAAAAGCGCTATTTTCTTATGGCCTTAAAGCTGCATACAACGTTCAAACATTCTCGATCAAGAGCATATATAAATCAGATTCACTTCATAAAAGATCAAGTAGCGAAGAGTAGTAAAAGCTTTACTTTGTCAACACGGAGTATCAACTAGCGGACATCTTCACTAAAGCCCTGTGTAGAGAAAGAATTGAATTTCTTATTAACAAGCTGGGAATGCGAAGTTTTACGCCGGATACTCTAATACAATTGGCAGATGAAGCTGAAGAATAGTGGTGGTACCTATTCAAATATCCTGTATAATATGTATGTGTATATATATATATATAAATCTATTTATTATAAAAATATATATATGATATATATAAAAAATATATTAAAATATATTACACACCATAAAAACTAAAAAGATTGTTCATTTTATAAAAACAAAATACAAAAATATAAAATATATAAAACCAAAGAAAAAAATAAAAATGAGAAAATACAAAAAGAGGTAATAATGGCATGTCTTCTGAAAATCGATAACATTTACGGTCTTAGAAATGTCATTCAATAATGATACGAGGCTGTAAATGAAGTTCGAGCAGAAGTTCCAAATGTTTTCAAAACATGCCAATGGCTTGCTATTATTTCAGATAGCAACCCGGTCATCATCTTAAAGGCAAGTATTTCAAAAAGAAAACTTGACCTCATAACGGGAATTTATTCTCGGGCATGGTCTACTTTATGACCATGCAAAGGCTTGTGTTTACTTTGCAACACAACCCGTGCTTCCTATGTTTATATAAGTGTACGTGTCAGTGCGCTAATGTGTGACAATAAGAGAAATCTTATTTGCTTTGGTGTTTGTTTTTCAAAATAAAACATTGCTTCATCAGAAAATGCTTTTCAAAGACATTTGACCACTCAAACAACGACTACAACTCTTTAAATAGAAGACGGGTCATTGTTTGAGGGGGAGAAAATGTCAAATATCTTCTTTATAATAAAAATGTGCTTAAAGGGAAAAAGGTTTTTAAACAATAACGGAATATCATTCTTTAAGGAAAGTTAATTAAGTTAGCTTATTGTCCTTATATGTTAATTGTTTTATGCCTTTAGGGAAGTTAAATAGTGACAAGTTTAAGTGGTTAGTATGCTAGTTTCAAAACTTTAGGGACTAGTGTGGCCAAATGTAAAACTTGTATTGCCTAATAAAACTTATATTAGAAAAGTTAAAGAGTTTAAAACCTTAGGGTTGAATAGTGTATAAACGATAATGTTTTATAACATCACCCCAGAACCCCCCGTCACCACACACACACACTTAATAAATTTTTTTCCACTCTCTCAAACCTCACTCGAATAAGCAACATCTTGTTTCTTCAATCCCACCATTTTCATAACTAAGGTACAATAAGAAAAGTGTTCTCTATCACCTAAACTACACGCATCTCAAAAGAATTGGTTTTTCATCCTATCTTGATATCGAATTCCCTAATTTTCAAATTAGGGTTCTTGAAAAATCAAAATGGTTAAAACACTAAATTGGTTGAGGGTTTTGTAGCTTTAGGTGTGCTTAGCACTCGTCTAAAGTAGTTTTTCATTTGGAATTCATATGAATGTGCTCTTGTTAATTTTAGATGCGAAATTTGGGTTTTAATGAAATATTGTAAAAAGGTTGTGGGTTTTGTACTTGGAAACTAGTTTTGTTATCCTTGAATGTGTTTGAGTGCTTAAATCTTACCCTTGTGTGTAGTTCGTTGAATTTCCGTGCTAAAATATGTATCCGTGCTCGATATTGAACATCCTTAATGATGTTGTGACTTAAATGTTGTTATCTTCGTGCCTAAATGATATCTTTATCATATGAATGCTAATGGAACATGTGTGATTGCCTAAAATGATTTGATTATGATATGTTAGTAGGAACAGAGCAACTCTGCTATTATAAGGAACCGAACAACTATACAGTTATAAGGAACCGAACAACTAAGTTGCTAATAGGAACCGAACAACTCATTTGTTAATAAGAACCAAACAACTTATTGTTAGTAGGAACCGAACAACTCTGCTGTTATAAGGAACCGAACAACTATATAGTTATAAGGAACCGAACAACTAAGTTGCTAATAGGAACCGGACAACTCATTTGTTAATAGGAATCGAACAACTTACTGTGTTAAGGAGCCGAACAACTTATTTTGTAAAGGAATCGAACAACTAGTGTTCATTAAGGAACCGAACAACTCATACTATTAAGGAACCGAACAACCAGTGTGTATGAAAAAGGAACCGAACAACCAGATTTTATGAAGGAACCAAACAACTTGTTTTCGTTTAGGAACCGAACAACTAGATTACTTTAAGGAACCGAACAACTTTATTCTTTAAGGAACAGAACAACTAGTGTATTAAGGAACCGAACAACAAGTTTTTCCTTAGAAATCAGTTTATGGTTCAAAGACCCAAAACACTTAAGATCAAATTTCTAATTTAAAAGGCAGGAATCTAGTGACCCCGTGGATACCCCCATGGTGAAGAAATCCAAACTGGATAAAGATACACAAGGGAAAGCCATGGATCCTACACACTATCGTGAAATGATAGGCACCCTTATGTATCTTACAGCCAGTAGACCAGACCTTACATTTGTTGTATGCATGTGTGCCTGGTATCATGCTGATGTTTAATTTTATACACGTAAAAATATACGATATAATATAATACCACAAGAGTAATTAAGAAAATTCCATAAGGAAAATTCACTCTTAAAAGATATATATAATATATAATACGTATATTTAACCGGGAAGAATGATCACCCGGGTCGTTTCCCCAACGACTTGTGAAATTAAAACCACGTTTTAGCTCGGATTATGATTTGAATGAGAGAAAAGATATGTTGAGTTTCTATAACTACTAATTAAAAGCAACAATTTAAAATAAACAATTAAAAAGTATTCAACACTTAAACAAGTTAACGGGAGCAATTAAAAGCGACAAATAAGCAAATACACTAAATTTAACTCTTAAAAATGTAAACTAAATTTCTAAACCTAAAATAGAACAAAAGAAAATTTTAAGTAAAAGAAAAACATTTTTTTTATTATTTTTGAATTTTTTATGAATTAAAAACTATTTTAATCTAATTAAATCTAAAAAATAGCAAATTAAGTCCTAAAAATTGAGAAAAATGATTTTTAAACTGAGAAAAGTCTAAAGTAACTTAAGAATTCAGAAAAATATTTTTAACAATTTTTAAAATTAAAATCCTAATTTTAAACTTAAATTTAAAAGCTCAAAAATGAAAATTAAAATCTAAAAGTGGTGAAAATGATTTTTCTTAATGTAAACCTAAAGCTATTTTTTATAAGACTAAAAACTATTTTTTTGTAATTTTCTGAAACTTTTTTCTATTTTTTATGTATTTTCTAAGAATTAAACTTTCGAAAAATGATTTAAAATAATCTACTTAATGAAAAATTACCAAAAAATCAGGAAAAATCTAAAAAGTAACAAAGTTCAAATAAAAAATGAAAGAATAAGCACAGCTTATTAAATAAGCTGTGAAAACAACTTATTATGCTACGGCTTTTTAATGAAAAAGGAAATGAAAACAACTACAAGCATTAAATGAGGGAAAAGGTGAATGGATGAGCTATTGTAGCATGATGGTAAGACGTGTGTGTTGTGTGCAAGAGGTTGTGGGTTCGAGGCAGGCAAACCCCTTTTTGCTATATTTTTTTATTTTCACTTTTTCTAAAATCTAAAAGTTAGAACTTATAAAGGACTTAATTTTAAGCACTTTTAATAAATGGAGCATAAGCTCAAACTCAAAAATAAGCTCAGAAAGAGCTTATGAAGTTCTGCCTTTAGTAAGAAAGCTTTTGAGCATTTTATAGCTTATTTGGACTAAAAGCTTTGCACAAGCTTCATTATAAGCTCAAATTCAAAACTAAAAGCTGTGCTAGATTCCTTGTGATGTCTACAAGCTTGAAAGGAAAAGCTACTTAAGCTAAAAGCACATTAAGCTAACTGAAATAGGAGATTAAAAGGCTATACTCAGGAAGAAACTTAAAAGCTCTAAATTTATTTAAGCTAAAAGGCACATTAAGCTATATTGGACTATGAACTTTTAAAAACTTATTAAACAACTATTAAGCTATTAAACTAATTGATAAAACCTAATCCTATAAGCTAGAGTTTAAGATTTAAAAGCTAACTTTTGTTGCTACTGATTTTGGTGTTTTGATGATTTTTATGAAACTTTAAAGCTAAATGCCCCTAAGAAATAAGCTAGCAATTGTAAAAACAAATCCTAATCTATATTAAGCTGTAAGATAACTATAAGCTACTTAAATTTAAGAACCTAAATCCTAGATTTTCTAACTTAAATGAGACTAAAAGGTTAGCAGTACTAACTACTTGTTAGTACTACTGATGCAAATGGCAAAAGCCCAACCAAATATGCAGGGCAACCTAGTGAGGTTATACCTACACTAAACACTCTTGTTGAGTGTGTATAAATACAAAACAAGCAAGAACCAAACCTTAGATGGCTTGGTTCAAAATTTGCACAAGTGAAAATACTAAGAAAATTCCCCTGGTGCTGAGACAATGATATTGAACCCTATCTTTTTCAAATTTGAATTATGACCTATGAAAACTCTTCCTAAACTAGTAAAAAATGATTGCACAACTATCTCAAGTAAAATTCACAATGCAGTTTGACTTTAAGAGGTCAAACTGCATAAATCCAAACACTCCTTTAACCTCATGATAGACTTGATTTAGTTTATGATTTAGAAAACTAGTGATCTAAACCTAATTACCAGATACTAGACAGCATTTAACAAGCTTAATAAACAAAATTCAACAACTAATTTAAGCTAGAATTCAAAACTTTAAGCTAAGCTAACTATTTTTTGGCTTTTTATGGTTTTTATGACAGAAAAGAGATTACTATGATTTATGATATAATAAGCTAAAACAGATTATTAAACACATTTAAAAAGCTAGAATAAAGGTAAATAAGCACTTATAAGCAAACAGATTAAGCTAGTAAACAAATCTACACTATTAAGCATAAATTGAACTAAATATTAAAGACTTAAAAAATTAAAGAAGACTTACAATGAGCCTAGCTAAACAAGGCATGAAATGCTCTTAGGAAAAATGTTTACCCTTTTTAACCATAAAGGAGAAAACTTTACTTGTCAAAGCATTTACAGGAAAATGATCTAAAGGTACTGGTACATTCACTAGCTGTTTATCCAAAAAGATTGAAATAAAACGTGGATACATTACAAACTTCTTCTTTGCATCTAAATGTCTAAGCATACCATCAAAAATTAATTTAGAAAAATTATATTTCTGATTAGATGTTAAACAAATAACAGCAGTGGCAATGTTAGTGGGAATTTGATCCCAAGAGGTGCTTTTTGAGCTAATACAATGATTCATTGTATGAAATAGAAACCTCCATTGGGGTGAAAACAAAGCTTTGTTAAATGTTAACACAGTTAAATCCCCCTCATAACCCATGAGTTGTATAGCATCAAATATAGCCTGATTAGGGAGTGAGTCTATCCCATCAGCATCATCAAAAAGAAGATCACTTCTTATTGATGCTTCAGAGATAGATACAGGCTTGCCAGCTACTTTGGCAGTAATGTACCTGACATTGTTGATTATTTTGGATTTAGCAGACATCCAAAATTGTTCAACAAATGTGGTAGAGACTACTGGACTTACAGTGAGAGCATGATGAATGGAGCTTCGCGCAAGAAAATCAATAACTTCATGAAACTCTGCATTGCCTTCAGTCTTTTCTAAATAAGCGACCATATTGTGCTTAGGGCACGATTCAAGAACAGCCATGGTGAATAAATTAGTGATCGTCGGTTGAGAGAGAGATTAGGGCTTGTATTGAAGAAAATATGTAAGAGTGATTACGTAAGGGAAGCGTGCAATTGAGATGGGTTTATATAGGTTTAGCAGACCTAAAACCAATGAAACCGTTTCAAGTTACACTTTGTACCCTTGGCGGTATTTTCTTCAACGTCTCTATAGCGGTACTAACTTTGCCCAACGGTACTAACTTTGCACTGTCGGTACTAACTTGTGCCAATAAAAAATGAACAAGTTTGGCAACAACAATACTTCAATACCGTCTTTATCTCTTCCCAAGGACTCTTGAAACCCAATGAACTTCTTGAAATTCGTCACCGATGGTTAAAAATGCTTCTGCACACTGAACAGTTCATACAAACTATACAACAAATCATATTGCCTCCCCTTAACTAATGCAGCTTATGGATTGATCATTCCAATAGTAACAACCAAAAACTAGAACCTACTAACATCAAATGCCTTGGTTAAAAGATCAGCTACATTATCATCAGTGTGGATTTTAAGCACCTGTATAAGTTTCTTCTCATAAGCATCCCTGATGAAGTGATGCCTAATGGCAATATGCTTTGTTTTGGAGTGATATACTGGATTCTTGACAATGCATATTGTACTCTCATTATCAATGTAGATCTTTGTGTTCATGAAATTGAACCCATAGTCTAACATTTGATTTTGAATCCACAAAACTTGCCCACAGTAATTGGAAGCGGCAACATATTCTGCCTCTGTAGTAGAAGTAGCCATAATGGTCTGCTTTTTGCATTGCCAAGAAATAAGTCTCCTGCCAAGAAATTGACAACCTCCTGTTGTGGATTTCCTGTCAAGATTTGCTCCAGCATAGTCACTATCTGAGTAGGCTTCCAGGTCAAATGAGGACACTCTAGGATACCAAAGGCCCAGTTTGGGTTTGCCCTTTAGATACCTAAAAATTCTCTTGACAGCACTTAGATGGGAGGTCTTTGGAGTGACCTAAAACCTAGAACAAGCACAGACTGCAAACATAATATCAGGCCTAGAAGCAGTCAAGTACATTAAAGAACCAATCATAGATCTATAATGATGGACATCCACATCACTGGCTTCCTCATCCTTGACTAAAGGCTTCTGGGTCTCAATTGGTGTACTAGCAGTCTTAACATTGACAAAGTCAAACTTCTTCAGGATTTCTGCAACATATTTATCCTGACTTATAAAGATACCATCTGCTTTCTGTTTGACTTGTAATCCAAGAAAGAAAGTGAGCTCTCCCATAGAACTCATCTGAAATCTACTCTTCATTAATGCCTCAAATTCATCACACCAAGATTTCTTTGTAGAACCAAAGATGATATCATCCACATAAACTTGTACTAATATGATATCATGTTTGTCCTTCTTAATGAAAAGAGTCTTGTCAATAGTTCCTCTTCTGTATCCATTCTTCAACAAGAAAGTAGATAAAGTAGCATACCAGGCTCTAGGAGCTTGGTGTAAACCATAGAGAGCTTTTACTACTTTGTAGACCTTCTTAGGATACTTAGGATCTACAAAACCTTATTACCCCTCTATGGGATTCCATAGTGGGGTTGAGTTAATTTGGCATTGTTGAGTCATTTGTATACTTTCATCCAAATTTTTTCACTCTAAATATCACAAGTACTATATTCCATCTCACTTACTTTCTCTCACTAAAGTGGCTATCTTGTGGTTTGACTCAACAAAGACCACCGGATCATAGTTTTCGTGAATCTTTCAATTGGTATCAAGAGCCATGGCAACATTCTCTTGGGTCGGATTTATCTTTATGGTCCGTTTGGTCTTGTCACTTTGTCAAATCTGTCGTTGTGTTGTTTTGGTCTTAACAGCTTATAAACAGCTTATTTTAAGCCTTTTATTTTCGAATCTTATTTTTCTTTTACAAAGGTGTGCGAATTTGTTTTTTTTTTGTTGCGAGAAACTGTTTATAACAGTTTTCTTTTTCATTTTTATAAGTTATTTTTGGTCCTTTCTTGTTTTCCAAAAATTCGTATACACCCAGTTCTGTTTTTGGCCTCAGCTTATTTAAGCTTATATCACAAGCTTATTTTTGAGCTACTCTGTTTTTTTTGTTCCATATAATTTGAAAAAAAAAACAACAACAACTAAGATCCATGTTTTTGGGTATAGTTCAACCGAACGAGTTCAAACCTAGACGGAACCGAACTAGTCAATCTTCTTCACGAAAAGGACCAGTTCAAACGATCGTGTTTAATTTTTGTGTAGGAAAAAGATCGTGTCAAGGTGAGTTGATTAAAGAAAATGTTTATACAAAGGTGGTCCCGATAGAGCTAGAATCATTAAGAACCGAACGAGTGTTCTACTTTGAGAACCGAACGAGTACTAAGCAACTCGAACCAAACTAGTCAAAAGCTATATGAGCTGATCTAGCTTTTTCATAAGCAACCGAACGAGTCTTTAACTCTTGTGGACCGAACGAGTTAAGATTTGTGTGGGCCGAACGAGTAAAAATCAGTATGAACCGAACGAGTATAATTTTGTGAAACGAACGAGTGGCATCTTTGAGCACCCGAACTAGTTTGAACTAAACCCAAACCGAGTCAACTCGGTATTTACAGAGTTGACTCGGGTCAACTCAATGAGTCAAGGTCAAAACAGAAAGAAGAAAATGAATAGAAGAGACAGCCATAAATCCAACAATCTACATCCTAACCCATCGTCACATATTATTAACAACTCCATATCCATCCCCAACTAAACTCAATCACGTCATGCGAAAATGATCTCATATTGTTTTTGTGTGTATAACAATTGATACAAAGTACTTTCAATGATCAAAACACACAAATTAACCTCATCACTGATCAATGTGAAGGTAAAACCTTCTCTTTTCTATACGAAAATAAAGAAAGAGTCATAACAAAAATGTTACTCTCTTTCTTTGCTTCGTTCAATGACACAAAACCAGCACAATTCGTCCCTACCTGAGACCCTTTATAAAAGATCTTGAAGACTTTATACTTCTTGGTTCATGACATCCTGGTGGTCGAAGGTAATGAAGTGTTGTTTTTCCTTGTGTGTATGGATGAGTGTATATTAAAGACTGATTTGATATTCATTTGTGATATGGAATGAATTAAGAGGTATGGTTTTGTGTCTGACAATCGAGAGGAGAAATAAGGTTGGAAGGGGGCGGATGAGTTTATAACTTGTGATTAGGTAGGGTAATATGAGTAATAATAGTATTGTTTGGTTATTTATACTAATTTTAATTGATAGGACAGGTCTTGATTTGTTGGTGGGGCCGAGATTTTTTGTGGCATACTACTAACAGGCTGGGTATTGAAATGTTTTGAGGTGGGCTGGTAGATTGATGGACCGAGAGTTTTTATATGTTGATTGGGCCTGACGAATGCTAATGGATTTGGGCTAGTTATATGATGGTGTTGGGCTGGTAATATTAACTACACATCGTGGGCTGAACTATTTTAGGTTGATATTATCGGAATGGACCAAACTAAAACAACATCTTGTGGTATCCGAATTTGTGTTTAAGTATATTGGGCTTAACGTAATTTGGGCTGCAAGTTTATTGAGTGGGCTGAATTTTTGATGGGATGCATATGTGATTGGGTTGAATCGAGTATAACTCTTTGAGTGTTAATTGTTAAAACTAAATTTGTCTAAATGATCAATTGGATGATTTTTTGCCATTATTTTGTTGTTATTGGATACAATTGAGTGGGATGGTAGATTGATTGGGCAAAGAGTTTTTATTTGTTGATTGGCCTGGACGAATGCTAATGGATTTTGGCTAATTTATGTGGTGGTGGGCTGGTAATATTAAACTTAACAAATCGTGGGCTTAAACTATTTTAGGTGATTATTATTCGGAATGGACCGAACCAAAACAACATCTTGTGGTATCCGAATTTGTGTTTAAGTATATTGGGCTTAACGTAATTTGGGCTGCAAGTTTATTGAGTGGGCTGAATTTTTGATGGGATGCATATGTGATTGGGTTGAATCGAGTATAACTCTTTGAGTGTTAATTGTTAAAACTAAATTTGGCTAAATGACTCACTTGGGATGATTTTTTGCCATATTTAGTTGTTAATGGATACAATTGAGATTCAATGCTTATCGGTTGCATTTGAAGTTTAAAATGACAAAGTGACAATGTGACGATTTTTAAGTGACGAGACCAGGATCAAGTTGGATAAAGAATCATGAAACTTAAAGGCTAGATTTGGAATTAATTTTTTGTGACTACGGAGTTGATCGGGTATTACTTATTTGAGATTAAAGTGGCATTTTTCGAAGGCGTGTTCTTATTTTATCTTGAAGTCGGGGTTGGCTGGATGCATGACTTTCAATGATAACTTGCTCGAGCTTAATTTAAGTTGAAGACTTGGTTTATCTAGTTTCCAGCAGTCAAGGGGTGGATGGTCGATGACCTGGTTAACTATCACTTAAAGGAGTGACGTTGTATGTTCAGTGTCTCACGCTTAGAAGTTGTGGATAATCGCAAGAGGTGATGAAGGCTCATACTTTGGGTGAGTTTGAGTTAATTAAGAGATTTCCAACATTAGTGCACAGCTTAGTCAAAGGAACGGGAAATTTTTACACTTAAGTTTCAAGTTTGGTATTTATGTTTACTTCATCAGTGGGTTACTTCAAAAAGGACTACAAGGCAATTGGTTAAATGATAGCCAGAGAGAGGTTATGAGTAGAGATTTGATCAGCAATTGATTCTCACGGCTTAGATCTGAGCTAATTTATTCCTCACACAAGTTCTCAAATAAATGCGCGTCCAAGGTGTTGCTGACTCCGACATGTCAAAATCAGCAAGGGGGAAGGAGAAGATACATCCTTAAAAGAGTCTTGTCAATAGTTCCTCTTCTGTATCCACTCTTCAACAAGAAAGTAGATAAAGTAGCATACTAGGCTCTGGGAGCTTGGTGTAAACCATAGAGGGATTTCACAACTTTATAGACCTTCTTAGGATACTTAGGATCTACAAAACTTGGAGGTTGAGACACATATACCTCCTCATCAATTTTTCCATACAGGAAGGCACTCTTCACATCCATCTGATAGACTATGAATCCCATATAAGAAGCAAAGGCTAAAAAGATCCTAATGGCTTCAATCCTAGCCACAGGAGCAAAAACCTCATCATAGTCTATCCCTTCCTCTTGCCTATGTCCCTGGGCAACCAACCTTGCCTTATTTCTAACCACAACACCTCTTTCATCCTTCTTATTTCTGTAAACCCATTTTATCCCAATTGCCTTCTTCCCATAAGGCAAATCTACAAGAATCCAAACTTTTTGAATCTTGAATTGCAGCAGTTCTTCCTGCATAGCATCAACCCAACTTTCATCTTCAAGTGCTTCAGATATATTCTTGGGTTCAACTTGAGACAAGAAACAAGCAAATAAATAATGCTGGAAGTCCTTATGATTAGTTATTCTCTGCTTTTGAATATAACTTACAAAAGCACAGGCTTCTGAACTTTTGTTCACTTTGCTCCTTGTTTGAACTGCTAATTTTGGATCTCCAATAATTTGAGTTGAAGGATGAATAGAGTGAATCCTTGATGTAGGAATAGGACTAACATTCACAATAGTTTCTAAATTTGTGAAGTCAACCACTACACCCTTATCACCATAAGATGCATTGGTAAAAATACCATCATTAGGATTGTCATAACTCTCCTTAGGATCAGGTATTTCTGAATCATCTTGGTCAGTATTGGTTAGATGAGTGAAGGATAGTCCACCAGAAGGACTGGCAGTACTAATTAACTATGTTAGTACTGCTAGGTTTAGCAGCTCCTGCTTGTAGAAGCAAATCCTCAGTTTGTTGAGCAAACTCCTTCCTGAGAGCTTCAATTGCATCATTAGCATCCTTTTCTTGCCTCTTAAGTCTTTCAAGTTCATCCAAAAAGACTTGATCCTCCTTATCTACTGGCTTGCCATTTGTCTTTAAATCAGGATGTTTGTTAGGTGCATCACCTGCATCCTTTTCTTGCCTCTTGACAGTTGAGGAATAAGAAGACCATATTGGCAGGACAAAGTAGTCTTGAGCAGATTCATCTTCTTTTTTAGAATCCCCTGCATCAATAATGTCTTCTGTACCTGCATTTTGATTAGCTTCTTGTGGACCTGCATGTTTGTTAGCTTGGTTCTCTGATCTTACAGGTTGATAATTCATAGAATCAGTTAAATAATCAAGATCAAATAGCCAAGTTGGTCCTTTCCCTGCAACATTAGGTTTATTCTCTAAAAAGGTGATATGCAGGTTTTCTTCAACTCTCTTGGTTTCTAAATTGTATACCCTAAAAGCCTTGCTTTGTAGAGAATACCCAACTAAAAACCCTTCATCTGATTTCCCATCAAACTTGCCCAGGTGGTCAATGGTATTCAAGATGGTCACATGGCACCCAAAAGGTCTTATGTAGCTTATGATTGGTATTTTACCAGTTACAAGTTCATAAGGTGTCTTATTATGAGGCTTGGTCACTAATACCCTATTAAGAACATAACAAGGCATACTAATTGCCTTCCCCAAAAAGTGTTAGGTAAAAATGAATCTGCTAGCATAGTCCTAGCAGCCTCAATAAGGGTCCTGTTCTTTCTTTCAGCAACTCCATTTTGTTGTGGAGTTCTGGCATTACTGTATTCCCTCTTGATCCCTTTTGACCCACATAATTCAATAAAATCCATGTTCTTAAATTCTGTACCATTATCACATCTAATTGTTTTAACCTTTTGATTTAATTGGTTCTCTATTTGTCTTATAAAGTCCTTAAGGATTCCACTAGTTTCATCCTTAGTTCTTAAGAAGAACACCCAACTAAACCTGCTAAAATCATCAGTGATAACCAGGCAATAAGTCTTATGGTTTAGACTCCTTACAGATGTAGGTCCAAACAAATCCATATGAAGAAGCTGTAAGGAGTGACTAATAGAGCTCACTGATTTGGCCTTACAGGAGGCCTTGTGTTGCTTTCCTTTCTGACAAGCAACACAAGTGTGATCATTTTGAAAAATCTTTGAAGGTAAACCTCTTACAAGGTTTCCCTTCACAAGTTTGTTTAAGTTTTTAAAGTTAACATGACCCAACCTCCTATGCCATTTGTTAGATTCATCAATTGTGGCCTTTGCAATTAAACAGGCTAAACCTCCTGAAGGAACAATGTTCTCTAAATTGAAACTGTACATATTGTTTTGTCTAGGGATTCTAAGTAATACTTGATTTTCATCAGGTAACTTAAATTCAGGAGACAAAACAAGACATTCAGAGTCAGTAAACAGAACCTTGTTCTTTTTGTCACACATTTGTGACACAGAAAAGAGATTAAAATGCTGAAGTTCTTTCACAAAGCACACATCCTCAAAATCTAACTTTCCTGTTTTTATTTTACCTTTACCAGTTATGTAACCTTTACTACCTCCAAAAGCAACAGGGCCACCATTAAAGTCTTGATATTCAGCAAGGTAGGCCTTGTTTCTAGTCATGTGCCTGGAACATCCACTATCAACTATTCCTTTGTTCTGTAAAGCTCTATGTGGATAATCCTGCACATCAAATAAAAGAGATTAGATTCTCTTAGGGACCCAAGCCTGTTTAGGCTTGAGTCTGCCTAGTGGATCTTTGAAAGTGAAACAATTTCTAAGACTGGATCCACCATTGTATTTGGAGACATTTTGCCAGTAGTGGTGTCTTTTTGGTCTCCAATTACAACCTGCTGAGGGCTTAACAGCAGTTTCCCTTTTTCCCTCAACAACACTAACTGCATTCAGCTTAGCAGTATTAACCTTTTGTTTTGAAAAATTTGTTCTAAGTGTTGTTGTTTTATTAAAAGGCTTTGAAAATGGTGAATGAGTTTTATGAAAAACAGTTGTAGGTCTAACTCTATTCACAATAGGCTTAACAGTATTAACTTTCATAGCAGCACTAGTTAGTACTGCCTGTCTGTTAAAACTATGCCTAGCAGTACTAACATTTTTAGTACCGCTAGCTCTAGCAGTATTAACTGGAATTTTGCCAGTTCTAGTTAGTACTGCTGTAGGAACAAATTGGTTTTGATGATTTACTCTTTGCACATTGTTCCAAATTGGCCTTATCTCCCTTTGACTAGACTTCATTCTCATGCTATTGTTTAACTCAGCTTGTTTAGTCATCCTCTTTTCATGGAAATCACAATCTCTAATTAGATGACTAAAACTACCACATACAAAACATGCTCTTGCAGTAAACCCATACCCCAACTCTTTCTTGTCAACTTTAGGATTTTTACTATGTGTGAAATGATTCTTAACAGTTTCCCTAGGAGATTTTACTTGCTGGTTAGCAAAACTAGGTGTTTCCTGTTCTTTTGTTGGTAGAGACACATACTCATCTTCACTATCTGATTCATACTCCTCAATGATAGGAGCATCAGACCAAACCTTAGGTTGACATTCTACATTAGATTCATTAACAACTGGTTCAGACACTAATTCAGGTGGTTCTGAACTAATGTTAGATTCACAGGTATCAATTTCACTGGTTTCAGATTCACTAGGTTGAGTCTGTTTTGGACCATATGTAAATTGTGAGTAATCTACTTCTATATTGGGTCCAGTTGGCATGTAATTCCCTGTCATGGGTGGGGGTACAACATGCATTCCTCCTACTGTAACAAACCTATCATACAAAGGTTGTTTTTCTAACTCACTCTCCTTATTCATAAAAACACTTTGTAAAACTTCATTTTCATAGCTCAAAATACCATCATATCTGTGATCCCCATACCCAAGCCCAAATTTATCATTAGCACTCATTTGGGTATTTAGCAGTTTACCAAGATTTTTAGAAGAGTTGTGCCATTTTTCTACTTTAGCTTTTAAATCTTCTTTTTCTTTTTGAGCTTCTGCCAACAATTTCTTATGGTATGTTAGTACATCAGTTTTATCATCTAAGTCTATTTTCATAAACCTTATCTTTTCTTCATACCAAAGTTGACCTTGTTGATGAGCAACTAATTGTGCTTCAACTTTCTTTAGACCTTGAGTATATGCCTTTATTTCTATGCTTGCATCACTTAGTTGTTCTCTTTGTGCATCATACAGTTTTTTAAGTTTAGCATAAGACTCTTTACACTCATTTGAACAGGAAGTTACCTCTGTGTCTGAGCCTGAGCTGTTGCAAGCCATCAAAGCATAATCTTCTTCTTCTTCTGAGTGACTGGTCCAATCTACACCTTCTCCATCAATGGTCACCAATGCTTTAGAGTCTTCCTGCTTACCAGATCTTCTCCCATCCTTATTTCCAGAGTTCCAAGCATCTCTCCTCCTACTATCTTGATTTCCCTTGGTTCTACACTCTCTAGCAAAATGGCCTGTCTTGTGGCAATTGTAGCATTCGACTTTGGTTTTATCAAAACCAACTGGTTCCTTTGCATCAAATTGTAGCTTTCTACCAGTCTTTTTGTAGAATTTTTTCATTCTCATCGAAATCATGGCCACCTGCCATTTCAAGTCCATTTCTTCTAGGTCAAATTCATCAAGCTGTTCCAAGTCCTCATGATCCAATTGAGGGCAACTGGATTGATTTGCAAGTAAGGAGTATGATGAAGTTTGTTCATACTGTGAGTTTTGACCAGAAGTATTGGAAACACTATAAGCGGTACTAACATCATTAGTACTGCTTGTGTTCTCAGAGACAAATGCCACATTTTGCGTGCTAGAGGATGATGCAGTAGGGCCTTTTACATCATTCTCAAAGACTCTTAGATTATTATACAGATCATCAAAGCTGAGACTGTCCACTCCTGGTTTGGTCCTCATGATTAAGGAAACTTGAGACCAGGCAGAAGGTAGAGATCTAAGGAATTTTTGATTTGCATCCTCAGTGGATACACCTGCTCCATGAATCTCTAATTGACTCAGAAGACTTTGGAACCTGTCATAGCCTTTATGAAGCCCTTCTGAGTTTGATACAGAGAATCCTTCAAACTGTTGCTTTAAGATATACTTCTGCATCTTCTTTGATTCGTCATTTCCACCAAATCTGGATTTGATGGCATCCCACATCTCTTTTGCATCAGTCATCTTATGAAATTTAGCAAGATGATCTTCTGGTAAAGCCATAAGCAAAGTGGTCCTAGCTTTTCTTTCCCTTTCTCTGGCTAGGATCTCTTCTGCAGTCCTTGGAGGCAGAACCTTGATTTGACCTTGTGTATCTGTGGTGATTGATACAGGACCATTCCCATTTTGTATAACTTCCCAGATTGGATAGTCTGTATGGGCCAAATAATGTTCCATTTTCATGGCCCATATATCGTATTCTCCCTTTTTGAGAATAGGAAGTTTGATGGTCGAAACTGTGTGAGGAGTTTGTTGTGTTGTTGGTGTTTGTGATGTTGAGGGTGGTGGTGGTGGTGGAATTTCATCTTGTGATCCAGACATGATTAGTTTTGTAGGATGGTGAAGTATAACTGGTTTTTGTTTGTTCTTCTTACTCAGAGTTTCTCACAGGCTCTGATACCACATGTTGAGAATCGTTTTGCTCATCTAGGATGTTAATAACAATGATTAAATAACACGCAGCGGAATACTAAAGAACATAATCAATGTTATGAACAAGGTTTTTATTCATAAACTAACTAATACATATAGATGTTGATCATTCATCTATTACTATGCTAACTAATATACACACACGTGTGTTCTTCTATTAGACTCTCATTGGAGAGTTCTAACTATGATGGATACCTAAAACTATCCACCCTAATACCCTTTATATAGAGGGATATTAAGGCTTACAAAGGAAGCTAATTAATTATATTAGGAAGCTAATTAAAACTAATTAAAACCTTCATTTATCTTTGATATTCTTTGACTTTTCAATGCCTATCTTCATGGAAATCTTCCAACTTTTAATTCTTCCATATGTAGAATACCAAAGTGTCATATTAATCCCTTGTTGTTTCATTCGTCTTCATTTATGCATATGTAATTTTGTAATCATCAAATCTGAGATCCTAACAAAAATGATGCTTAAACGTCAACACAATGGTTGGTGAGAGTCATAGGTTTTACGACACCAATACAAGATTTAAATAAATTACTGTGATTATAAAAACAAAACAAAGCATGGCAGGACAATTAAACTGGCTGTTATACATGCTAACATGCATTCAACAACAATCACATTGGGACGGAACATGTCCCCCGATCCAAACCACAAAACAATGAGGTAGGCGTACCTCTCCGCTCCACTAATAGTCATGAAGAGGAATGATATTCCAAATTCCAGACTTTTGGTACCGAATCCACACAATATCACAAGGAGTTGATCACCTCCAAGGATCTTACCCACAAAGTAGGCGAAACCAATAACGGGTAGGAACGTTACCCACGATCCAAATCACATAACACTGGGTAGGAACGTTACCCACGATCCAAATCAAATAACACTTAACACATAATATATAATAGCTACATAAAAGTCCATGAGTCAATCAAACCACATAATCACAGCAATTAAAACATTTCAAAACATATTTTGTATCATTTCCATCTCAAGAAAACATAGTAAAAATGGGACTATGAAACTCACCTGATTACTTTGCAGCTTCCACAAACACTAGCACAAATCTAAACAACAAAACAACACGTGTTACACGCTACTAAGCCAAAAGCTTAAGCATATGTAACAATCATATGATAGATGTCTAAGGTGTTTTATTACCCTCATGGGTCACCCCGACACCATGCCCCTCATTAACCAATTCGTTTACACACTTTTTCAAAGTTCTACAATTTACCCGAAAATGCAGAATTTTAACCTCACTTTACCATTTTCTAAACCATACCTACTGAGCTTTATAAATTTTACCAAAAATCATAGGTTCAATATCATGAGTTTACTATCTCCACGATTTTTCCACTAATTTATTTCCCATCTTAAGTGCCCCAAATAAAATCAAACTTTTAACTACTCAGTTTCGAATCTGATCGCACACTAAAAAGTTTGAACCTAAAAACCATATTTAGACTCCAAATCAGAAGCTCTCCTTTAGGGGATATTTAATAAACACATAGAACTAAACTTTTGTAGATTGACTAATCATAATTCAAATTTTAAGTGGGGTTTTTATAACTCGTAATCTGACCTAAATCTGACCTGTATTTACTGCTTTGACAACTTTTCTTGCAACCAACGTTTGAATGACTTCCCGACCTTAAAAACCTTCGAGGCCGGATGTTATGGAAACTAGACTCTCTGAGCTACATCATAGATACCAAAAACTTGACAAAAGCTATTACCATCAATGAGATAACAGCCGAACAACATAGCCCTAAATTCTGCTCTAATCTAAATCAACTTTTAACGCTATCTAAACCCTAACGAATGCACCCATGTGATCCTAATTAAACCCTAATCATTGTAATATGATTAAACCTCATTAATTTACAGATTTAATGAAACCTTAATTATCCATATTAATAATTGTTACATGAATTAATGATTAATAATTAACAAAGATTAATTAATACTTACCTTAGAACTTGTTTTCTTCACAAAAAGCAAAACCCTAATTTTTTTCTCCTTCTTTCTCTTGGATCGGCCGATTGATGCACTAGGGGGGTTAGGGATTTTATTTTTTTGTATTTATAAGCCCCTAAACTAATTCTAGATAATTTCTAATTAGAGTCCTAGTTTAATTAGGCTTTTATTTTTTTTTTCTTATTTTCCCTAAAATTCGTATTTTACTATTCATGTATAAAAAATATTTTTTTATCTTTTATTAATTAATTAATTACCTTCAATACCTCAAGTTTTTATAAAAACCCAAGCTAATTTGGTAAACCATTTTGCTTATAAATTACTTTCTAAAAATAACTTTTCATTTCACCAACATACTTCCTATTTTTAGAAATTTCATTAAAACTCTTATATTTTACAAAACTCATTCCCTTCTATATGGTCATATTTTCCACATTAATACAATTCAAAACCTTAATCTTTTCATAAATCACTAACACAAAAATACGTATACGTAATAATTACTTACACAATTAACACGGAACCGCTTAAATCACCAAAATTATTTCCATGTCACTAAAAGTGAACAAAATGAACTTCACAAAATCCAACACAATCCAATCCCAATGAGACGATCACGCTTAATGGATTGATTATCAAATCTCACATAACCCACATAAACACATATAAACACGAATAAACACATACCCTTTACTTGAACAGATACATAAGTCAACACTAACGGTTTGACTAACCTGCTCAAGTCATGGTTGTCACAGTATCCCCTCCTTTAGGAAATCTCGTCCCGAGATTTAACCAAAAGGTTCAACTCTATCATTACCAAACAATTAATCGAGGATACTTATCTTTCAAGTAGTCCTCCTATACCCATGTTAACTCAAAGTTACACTTTGAATTCCAACTAACTTTCACAAGATATCTTACTGCTAACAACTTTGCCTGCCCACAAAAAGGTACTCATATCAGCATAACTGCTCCAACGAAAAGAAACATCCAACTACCTGAACCTCGCCCGTCATCGAGGAAACTCGTCAAAAACCTTAAGTTGCGTAACAACGTCATTTACAACCCGGTCTCGCAACTCATCAAACAAGAACTGTCTTGAAACCAAGTTATAAGTTGTTACAAAGCCTAACATTTTTGAAGAATCGGCTCGACTTCGAGTTTATTCATAAAATAACTTTAACTAGAATCACACAAACACATTCTAAGGCATATAAGGTCTACAGAAAACCTTACGTTCCACAACGACAACTAAAACTCTCAATGATCCCTTACTCAACGAACAAGTGTGGATACTCCGTTTACCTGAAGTCCTAAAGACCTCGCTTCGAGCCCAAATGGACCCTAACTACCACCATTCTGCTACATTTTAACCTCTTAACTTCACGGTCCATAATCTCTACAGGTTCCTCAACAAAACAAAGAGTTTTGTCAACCTTAATCTCGTCTAATGGCACATGCAAACTAGCATCCGCCAAACACTTCTTTAGGTTTGACACATGAAACGTGTCATGTACCCCACTCAATTCCTCAGGAAATCTCAACCGATAAGCTACAAGACCGATTATTTTAAGAATCTCAAATGACCCTACATACCTCGGTGCTAACTTACCTTTTTTCCAAAACAAATCACGCCTTTCTAAGGCGAAACCTTTAATAACACACGATCTCTTACCTCGAACTCGAATGGTTTACGCCTATTATCAGCATAGCTCTTTTGATGATCCCTTGCCGTCTGTGTGCTTATCTTATCATACACTTCTTATTCAGTTGTTTCTGTACAGTTCGGTCCAATCAAAACTAACTTCCTCCAATCTTGCCATTAACATGCGATCTACATTTCCTTCCATACAAAGCTTCAAACGGAGCACACCAAATGCTCAAATGATAACTACCACCAAAATCGATAACACATTCCCTCATTATATCCTCCAAAGTCCGAACCATACTTTCACTTTGTCCATCCGCTTGAGGATGCTAAGCAGTACTCAAATCTAATCGCGTCACTAACACTTTCTGCAGCGTCTGCCAAAACCACGAGGTAAATCATCCATCTAAATCTGAGTTGATCGTCACCAGAATTCCATTCCTTGCTATTATCTCATCAATATAAATCCTTGCCAACTTCACATCTTGAAATCTTCTTGTATAGCTAGAAAATGAGCTACTTGGTCAGTCTATCGACCATCACCCAAATCACATCATACTCACTACTTTGACCTTGGAAATTTACTGATAAAATCCATGGTGATTCTATCTCATTTTCACTCAAGTATCTCAGGCTGTTGCAGCAAGCCAAAAGTCTTTGACATCGCAGCTTTCACCTCTTAAACAGATCCAACAATTGCTAACATAGGTAACTATATCTTTTTTTTACACGTGGCTACCAATACATGTCTCCAAGGTTATAGTACGTCTTATCCGCTCCCGGATGTACCAAGTACCTTGATGTATGAGCCTCATTCATTACTACCGTTCTCATCATTCCCTACTAACAGAACTCATATACGATCCATAAAGTACAAACTCTCGTCCTCCTTCTTTTCCATATGTCAATCTAACCCATGAAGCCTTTCTGCGAGTACGTTCTCTTGCTTGAACGCCTCACTTTGGGCTGCCAATATCATTCCTCTTACTCCATACTGAATGGTCATAGCCATCGCTCGAACACGTCTAGGTTTCACTCGTTCCTTTCTACTCAACGCATCAACCACTACATTCGATTAATCGAAGCGCCACACAAATCATTCTTCAAAGTCTAGAAAGCATCTTCTCGTTCTGCGCCCCACTCATACTTTTGATTCCTCTCAGTTAGGGAAGTATGGGGTTTAACAATCTTAGAAAAGTTTGCGATGAAACGTAGGTAAGTAACCTGCCAATCCTAAGAATAATCATATTTCGGATGGTGTCGTAGGTACTTCCTAATTCTTCTCTTGCCTCACACTAGTAACCTTAGCATACAACTTCTCCTTCCTCAGTAATTCCAACACTAACTTCAAATGAACTCCATGCTCCTCTTCTTAACAAACGACACTGGTGCTCCTTACGGAAAATGACTAGGTCGTATGAAACCCTTGTCTTGCAACTCTCGAAGTTGCTCAGACAATTCTTGCATTTCCAAGGGTGCTAGACGATATGGAGACTTCGCAACTGACGTCGCTCCATGAATCAAATCTATGCGGAACTCCACTTGTCGTCGTGGTGGTCATCGACAAGTCTTCTGAAACACGTCAATAAAATCTCGTACGACGGAAATATCACGCAATTTCGATTCGCCTACCTTAGTGTTCATTAAGGTTTTCACGACACCTTGAGTACGTTCACCATGAACCCGAAGTATCTCATCACCTTCCAATGGTATCCTAACCACCTTCTCATGACATACTATCCCAAACTTCCTCTTGGACAACCGGTCCATTCCCACAAGCACATCAAAGCTTCCACGACTCAATGGTATCAACGAACTCCAAGGGTTACGAACAATCAAATAGGATAGCAAACGAATATCGAGTCAAAGGCTAGAATGCATATAGGAGATTCCACATATGCAAATAGACGTGGATCAAATGACATAAGAATCCTTTGAAAGAAGGTTAGTATATGCACGATGTGGAAAACGCAACGATAAGAATCAACAAGCGTACCAAACAAATGAACTCATAAAAAAAAATCAATACTAATGACGGAAATTCTTTATACAATTATCGACTTTTATCGAAAGACCAAAATGAAATATTGTTTTTATAAAAAATCGTATTTAAATTAAGAAAGTCATTTAAGTAAGAAAAATCATTTTAAATAATAATGAAATTGTCCTTAAATGTAATTTGAAAAATTCTTTCTGGTTGTCGATAAAAATTCTAGAGATGGTTTATCTAATGGTATATCGGTACCTTTACACATGAATCACTTTAAACCCTGTTTTTATAAATCAAAAAAAATCTATTTACAAAAATCGTTTATACACAGTTTTCTCACATACACCAACACAATATTCGAAAGGGTTTTTATAATAGACATCCAATATAAAAATATGTTACTCAAACAAAGGACACCATAATACCAAAAGGGATCGTAAAACAACGTACAGACTCTAACACAATTCTATTGTTTGAAAACAAAAGAAAATATCAGGAACCAGATACTCAAAATAAAATCAAACGAACTTCATACAAAAAAAAACAACTCATGCCAAGACGTTACGTACCCAAGAAAACGTAAGGTCTTATCCAAAATAACGATCAACCAACCAACAAACCCCCCCTAGCATCGATACTAACACATCACCAACGGGTTACGAAAACCAAGGGATATACAACCAAGGGAGTAATGATTCACACTAATATGTTAGGAACAATTAGTGCTTAAAAGAAACGTTTGATACTCATACGAGTATAATGCCAACGAAAAACTAACGATATGCGCCTATAATCGAAAGAGCAGATTCGAACAACCAATATACATCGAGACGTCGAATAGGAAAAATCGGGTATCCTTACTAACAAGTTCGATAAAAAGATCTACGCTTATTAAACTTAGGAAATTACCCGAACAAAAAACCAAGCAAACGAGCAACCTCTATAATAGCAATACTAGGTATCCACAAATACTAGATAGAAGGGAAACTTACTATCTCTACAACTTAACTTAACATATCATCTAATTAGGGTAAGAGAATAATTCTCTACCCATACCACCATCCTTATCATGATCACACATATCAATAAAAAAAATATATTACACTACCACCTTACAACCAAACATAAATAAATGCAATCATGGTCACAAGTCTACGTGTGTGATGCCTTTATAATTATGTTGGCCACCATAATTATAAGTGCCTCCTTTCACACGTGTACTCACTTCCAAGATTACCCATATCAATCATAATTCACATATAAGCACATATACAACATTGCACCTCTTAAACCACTCTAACTTAACACATAAAGGATGCTCCATCAAACAACTACTTACCTGTATCAAAATAAAGTCGAAATGACATAAAGGAACGAAGGACTCACAACAATTCCCAAAATACAAAATATCCGAAAGAAATAATCAATAATAACATGACGAGGTAAAGGACGGGATAAACTTATGATGGGCCTCGCTTGGGTTTGACTTTGCCTCTGCAAGAATCACCCGACTCCGCGGCTCCAGCCCTATTACACGCATCCGACAAACGATCAACTATCCTATCTCCTTCGGTTCCACAAGAGTCTCCTTATAACGCTTAAGTCCAGTTGGAAAAACGGTTCCCCAACGAGACTTCTTACGGGTATGGGAAAAACATAGCTAAAATACTAAGAAAGTAATACATATCATATCAGATAATGGAAGACAAAATAACTAAAATGACAACTTAGCAAAATACGAGATATATAAGTTATGCAAAAATAGAGGGGAAGCATAGCAGTTATAGCATTAAGCACTTAAGCTCTAAATGCATCTACATGTAGGACCCCATAGGTTATAGTCTAGGCTCAACCACCTACTTCTCTATAACCAAAGGCTCCGATACCAATCTGTCACACCCCGCCAAGGCGGAAACACGAGGCATAACATCATGGATATCATCACAACACAATGGTGTCAACAATAGAGAATCACTAAATGCATAACTAGAAATAAAAGACACGATGTGTCATGACAATACCGAAAACAAAAGAACGACATCTTGTATTAATGAAAAAGAAGTCTCATCAATACAAAGACAATGTCTCACAAACCTATTAAAACATTCAAGAATTCATGCAAACAAAACACGAAACGAAATCAGATGAAAATTTCTAATGCAGCCTAACGGTCTCTCTAGCCATTTTTATTAACTTTAGTGTCTTCATAACGCTCACCTGAAAATGATGCTTAAACGTCAACACAATGGTTGGTGAGAGTCATAGGTTTTATGACACCAATACAAGATTTAAATAAATTACTGTGATTATAAAAACAAAACAAAGCATGGCAGGACAATTAAGCTGGCTATTATACACGCTAACATGCATTCAACAACAATCACATTGGGACGGAACGTGGTCAACATAAAGTTGAGCGAGAATCATAGGTTTACGACATACAACAATATCCAAAATAAACTTTCAATTAGCTGCTGCAATTACCAAAACAATTCATGACAACAATTAACAACAACGGGACGGAACGTGCCCACGATCCACAATCATATCAACTACATATGTGCGCTACATGGCCTCATATTAGCTCACGCAGTCTTACCACCGTCACACCTCGTTTTGCATATTGGGATCCACAATACCAAACATATCATATCGCAACACAACGGGACGGAACGTGCCCACGATCCAATACACATAACTACAGCAAGCTTAAAATCATTTTAACACGACAACAAGACAAGCATCATTCTCACCCCAAAATAACATGAGAAAAAGGGGCTATGAAACTCACCTTTGCTTAGCTTTCCAAAAGATTCCAACAAAAAGCTTCACAAACAACTAGCACAAATCTAAACAACAAAATAACTCGTGTTACACGCTACTAAGCCAAAAGCTTAAGCACATGTAACAATCATATGATGGATGTATAAGGTGTTTAGTTACCCTCATGGGTCACCCCGACACCATGCCCGACATTAACCAATTCGTTTACACATTATTTCAAAGTCTTACAATTTACCCGAAAACGCAGAATTTTGACCTCACTTTACCATTTTCTAAACCAAACCTACTGAGCTTTATAAATTCTACCAAAAATCACAGGTTAAATACCATGAGTCTACTAACTCCATGATTTTTCCACTAATTTATTTCCCTTCTTAAGTGCCTCAAATAAAATCAAACTTTTAACTACTCAGTTTCGGATCTGATCGCACACTAAAAAGTTTTGACCTAAAAATCATACTTAGACCCCAAATCAGAAGTTTTCCTTTGGAGGATTTCTAATAGACACATAGAACTAAACTTATGTAGAAGGGATAAGCTAAATTCTAATTTTAAGTGGGGGTTTTACACCTCGTAATCTGACCTAAATCTGACTCGTATTTACTATTTTGACAACTTTTCTTGCAACCAACGTTTGACTTCCCGACCTCAAAAACCTTCGAGGCCGGATGTTCTGGAAACTAGACTCTCTGAGCTACGTCATAGACACCGGAAACTTGACAAAAGCTATTACCATCATTGAGATATTAGCCAAACAACACAGCCCTAAATTCTGCCCCAATCTAAATCAAATTCAAACGCGAATTAAGTCTAACCAATTGCACCCATAAGCTTATAATTAAACCCTAATCATTGCAATATGATTAAACATTATTAATTTACTAATTTTACAAAACCCTAATTCCACCATAATAAATATTACATGAATTAATGATTAATAACTAACAAGGATTAATTAAAGCAAAAACCCTAATTTTTTTTCTCCTCTTTTCTCTTTGTTCGACCGATCTCACAAGGGGGAGGGTTATGAGATTTTATTTTGTATTTATAGGCCCCCAAACTAATTATAGATAAAGTCTAATTAGTATTTGTTTCCTTTTAAAACTCTTTTTTTCCTAAAATTCATTTTTTACTATTCATGTATAAAAAATATTATTTATTTATTTATTTATTAATTACTTAATTATTTGCTTTACCTTAAGTTTTTATAAAAACCTAAGCTTATTTGAGTATAGCTTTTTGCGTAAACGCACTTTACTAAACCTTTAAAAATAATTAACTTTTCATTTTTATTAATCCTAACTTTCCAAAAATAGGAATTTCATTTCTTCCTTATTTTAAACTACTAGAACCTAATCTCATCCTAATATTACTAACACATAAATACGTATATGTATAATTACTTACATAATTAACGCGAAACCGCTTCAATCACTGAAATCATTTCCTTAATCATTTCCTTGTCACCAAAGGTGAACGAAATGAATTCCACAAAATCCAATCCCAATGAGACGATCACGCTCAATAGATTGATTATTCAATCTCACATATCCCACACAAACACATATAAACACGTATAAACACATATAACACATAACCCATACATTGCAACAGATACATAAGTCAACACTAATAGTTTGACTAACTTGCTCAAGTCATGGTTGTCACATAGATGACTAGATCCACATACAAAAAATCCATAATTGTTTTCTCATCCCTATAAATATAGGTCTGCAAATGTACATAATCACAGATAAGAAGAAGTTTGCTACAAGAAGGGCAGGTTCTTACATGAAGAGAAAGAGCTTTTTGTTTAGTAGCCAAGGATGACTTGCCAGCTCTATTACGAGTTATCTTTATATGTCTCTCAGTTATTGGATCATTCGGTTGGTTTTTGGCAGTCAACCTGGCTATCTTGACAAGCTCTTCTCTTTCATGCTAGATCTTCTCTTCTTCCCTGGTGACTTGCAAACATATAGATCGACCGGACGGGGTGGGTTAAGTGTTTCAATTGTATTTTTTGGAAAAAGGATGAAAATTTTGGTATGCAGGATAAAGGGTTGGTCTGGTCAGGCTGGCCGCATACGTTTAACTTTTTGTTTGTGCTTTCATATGTTTTAATAACACTTTGCCATCAAAATTTTATGAATCATTTTTACCTAAGAAAGGATTGTGATTTAAATCGAAAATTAACTAATGTTTGGTAGCATTAATGTAATTTATTTTACCCATATCTTGGTTGATTTACAGTCAAAGAATACAAAATCTACAGGTATCCACAAAATATGAAAAATGATTTGTAAGCCTAACTTGTATGCCTAAAAATAGACCTACAACTATGATTGATGGAATTTAAAATTTGATTGGTGAATATGAGAAGAGAGAATGAGTGTTTGAAACTTGTCAAAATGTGAATGGGATAGGCCGATTTGTAGGTCTATTATGTAGGCCTAAATATCATAGCTCACAAAATATATGTTCTAAATGGAATATAAAAAAACAAACAATATCTTTCAGCTTCAGACTTTTCAAGCACCTCTTAACAATAAGATGTGATAACCCAAGACATCCTAATGAAACAAACAACACCTAAGTCAACATGCTAAGACTATGGGTACGTTTGGTAATGTATTTCATAACATCTTAAATCTTGCACACCTAGCATAATGTATTTCTTTTTTAACATAGTTACAACCACAACAAACAATAATGGTATACGAAAGCTTGACTTGAATTTATCTTTTGACTTATTCTATTGATCATCTTTTAGGTTCTCTAGTATGATGAGTCTTTTAGTTCGATGAAGTTTTGCCTAACTCTGGAAATATTAGTTGATTTGAGTTTTTAAAAATGCAAGAGACGTTAGGGCAAGGCCATGCTTTATGCTCCATATGGGTAATTTGGACCTTCGGGTTCAAATTCCTATCCGAATGAGTTACAAATAACAGTACGTATGTCGATGATACACAAGGGGGTGGTAAGAAGCGAGGATCATGCATCTCTAGCATTAATGCATCGACACGCGAACCAACTGGTCTAAAAGTGCTTTAGGAAACTCATGTGTCCTATGGATGGCTATTCAAGACAGATTGATGACTTAAGATAAGATAATAGTCAAGTGGAAACCAAATGAAATATTTTTTTTGAACGGCGAGTTAGTACAGTTACTAAGTTAGTTATTCGATTTCACAGTACTTACCCAGAAGGTAGTCCCTGCCAGCCTCGAATAATAATTAGTGATTCGATTCCACGGTACATACCCAGAAGGTAGTCCCTGCCAGCCTCGAATCGACGCATCTATGGGGCAGAACCCCACAGATTCCCACCTTGAATGAAAACCCCCCACGGAGAGACTCGAACCTGAGACCTCTGGCACGTGGTAACAACCTCCCTAAGGACACCCTTGGTGGCCAACTGGGCTAC